>JAULUF010000074.1:2372500-2415000 GCA_031834385.1 Semotilus atromaculatus | reverse complement strand
ATCCGTCACTGCATCTCTCAGTGCATCTGTCACTGCACCTCTCACTGCACCTCTCACTGCATCTTTCACTGCACCTCTCACTGCACCTCTCACTGCACCTCTCACTGCATCTGCCACTGCATCTGTCACTGCATCTCTCAGTGCATCTATCACTGCACCTCTCACTGCATCATCTCTCACTGCACCTCTCACTGCATCTCTCACTGCACCTCTCACTGCATCTCTCACTGCACCTCTCACTGCATCTGTCACTGCATCTGTCACTGCATCTGTCACTGCATCTCTCACTGCATCTCTCACTGCACCTCTCACTGCATCTCTCACTGCACCTCTCACTGCACCTCTCACTGCATCTCTCACTGCACCTCTCTCTGCATCTCTCACTGCATCTCTCAGTGCATCTGTCACTGCACCTCTCACTGCACCTCTCACTGCACCTCTCATTGCATCTCTCACTGCATCTGTCACTGCATCTGTCACTGCATCTGTCACTGCATCTGTCACTGCATCTCTCACTGCATCTCTCACTGCATCTCTCACTGCATCTCTCACTGCATCTGTCACTGTATCTGTCACTGCATCTCTCACTGCATCTCTCACTGCATCTCTCACTGCATCTGTCACTGTATCTGTCACTGCATCTCTCACTGCATCTCTCACTGCATCTCTCACTGCATCTGTCACTGCATCTGTCACTGCATCTCTCACTGCATCTCTCACTGCATCTCTCACTGCATCTCTCACTGCATCTCTCACTGCATCTGTCACTGCATCTGTCACTGCATCTCTCACTGCATCTCTCACTGCATCTCTCACTGCATCTGTCACTGTATCTGTCACTGCATCTCTCACTGCATCTCTCACTGCATCTCTCACTGCATATGTCACTGCACCTCTCACTGCACATCTCACTGGGCCTCTATCTCTTACTCTTCCTTGTTCATACATTTCAGTGTTTGTCTTTTTCTGTTTCTGTTTCTGAAAACATCACTCCTCAAAGTCCTCCTTTTACTGTATAAGTGTCAATGTAATAGAAAAAATAACCCCTACCACTGAGTCTAAGCCAGACTGGAATCAGCTGTGCTTGGCCCAGTTTACCCAATATAAATCAGCTGTGTGTCAATTATTCAATTGTTTGTTTATTATCAGCTGAAATATATAAATATATTGTTTTTGAACTGATATCATTGCAAAAGAAGAGGTTTTTATACTGTATCTAAGGTTTGGAAAAATGTTTTTGCTATTGTGGGTTGGTGTGTGTTAACATTCGTAAATACTACAAAAACAATCCATTGTTTTGTTGGGAGGTATAGCATGTCTGTTAAGAAAATTTAAGCATTGTGGAAATGTGTTCACTGACTGCATATTGTATGAAAACAACATGAAATGTGTGAATGGTATGGCCACAAAAGACCGATGCTGTGCTAACTGTGTTTAGAGTTTTGAAAATGTGACAACTGATTGGACAAATGCTTGTTAGCGACTGAAAAAATCTGTAAATGTCTCCAACTAAGCAAGACAGTGTCAGGAACCCTAACTCCACCAGTGCCGGGATGGAGAACTAACCTTGGGAGAAACCAGGCTCAGTCCAACAGGGTATGATTATGAATTATTTTTGAGACTGTGGAAGTCATTAAAAGTTGCATTTTCAGTTGAAAATTTTTCAGTTGGGGAAACTTGAAACTTGAAAGTTTCAAACTTGAAACTTCAAACAAATACCAAAAATCACTTGCTACAATTGTCTATATATCCTAATCAGTTGTTAGCAAACATGTAATAATTTATTCAATGGGCTCACTGTTTCTGCCTTAAATTAATACATTTCTGATATACATAACTTAGACAGTCTCCTCTGATGTAGACTCAGTAAAGTAGTCTATTAACCCTACTGCATTAATGCATCTTCTGTAAAGCAGCTTTGAAACCACATGTTTTGTGAAAAGTTCTTCTTCTTCGTGCGCTTCCTTCGTGCGCTTCGGCAGACATCGCCCGGCTGTCGCACACACACACTTGAGCGGAGTTCACATAACATACAGTGGTTGGAGATCTTGGAACTTTTAAACTTACTTTTAATAGTTTGAATGGTGTTATATGTTAACTGGAAAATGGAATTTTATAAATGAATGTACTATGAGGTAAATCTTGTGTATGTGATGTAATGTTTTTATTTTATTTTTATGAATGTATATGTTATGTGTATATTATTATATATTGATTAAGCTGTAAGTAAATTATTGATTAGAAAAAAAGTAAGATGTCTGTCTCTCTCGTCGCTCAGCTGACGGTGTGGAGAAACAGCTGACCTTTGACCTGCGTGATCGCCCTCTCCCAGCTGTGTGTTGTGTTTTGGCTGCTGTCCATGTGCACTTTCAATCCCATCAAACAGAACTGTGCGTGTGTTTTACGCCAGGGACGCGTCATTGACTTCTGCTCACAGTAATTGATGTAAATGGACTCTTTATGTGCTGGCTGTGATGTTCTCATAATGACTTTCTATATGATTTGCCTGTTCTGCAATTTCAGATAATAACATGGAGATGTAGAAGATGGAACGATGGGCTCTAAAGGCATGAGCTGTCCATCGCTTCTAATCCCAAATCATCCGTCCAGCGACAGACCACTGGAGAAGCTAACAGAGTTATAAACAGGTCTAAACCCTAACCCTAACCTAACCTAACCTTCCCTAACCTTCCACGTCTTATAACCTCCTGTTGTCTGAAACTTCAGTTCTTGTCTTGTGCTGCACCAGAGTTAAGTTTATGCTACCAGAGGGGCAGCTAACGTAACGAAAGAGGGTGATGAAGTCACGAAAGAGGGTGATGAAGTCACAAAAGAGGGTGATGAAGTAATGAAGAGGGTGATGAAGTAATGAAGAGGGTGATGAAGTCACAAAAGAGGGTGATGAAGTAATGAGGAGGGTGATGAAGTAATGAAGAGGGTGATGAAGTCACGAAAGAGGGTGATGAAGTAATGAAGAGGGTGATGAAGTCACAAAAGAGGGTGATGAAGTAATGAAGAGAGTGATGAAGTAATGAAGAGGGTGATGAAGTAATGAAGAGGGTGATGAAGTCACGAAAGAGGGTGATGAAGTAATGAAGAGGGTGATGAACTAATGAAGAGGGTGATGAAGTCACGAAAGAGGGTGATGAAGTAATGAAGAGGGTGATGAAGTCACAAAAGAGGGTGATGAAGTAATGAGGAGGGTGATGAAGTAATGAAAATGGTGATGAAGTCACGAAAGAGGATGATGAAGTAATGAGGAGGAATGAAGTTATGAGAAGTAATGAAGTAATGAAGAGGGTGATGAAGTAATGAAGACGGTGATGAAGTAATAAAGAGGGTGATGAAGTAATAAAGAGGGTGATGAAGTCACGAAAGAGGGTGATGCAGTAATGAAGAGGGTGATGAAGTAATGAAGAGGGTGATGAAGTCCCGAAAGAGGGTGATGAAGTAATGAAGAGGGTGATGAAGTAATAAAGATGGTGATGAAGTCATGAAAGAGGATGATGAAGTAATGAGTAGGGTAATGAAGTAATGAATAGGGTGATGAAGTAATGAAGAGGGTGATGAAGTCACGAAAGAGGGTGATGAAGTCACAAAAGAGGGTGATGAAGTAATGAAGAGGGTGATGAATTCACGAAAGAGGGTGATGAAGTAATGAAGCGGGTGATGAAGTCACGAAAGAGGGTGATGAAGTAATGAAGAGGGTGATGAAGTCACAAAAGAGGGTGATGAAGTCACAAAAGAGGGTGATGAAGTAATGAAGAGGGTGATGAAGTCACAAAAGAGGGTGATGAAGTCACAAAAGAGGGTGATGAAGTAATGAAGAGGGTGATGAAGTAATGAAGAGGGTGATGAAGTCATGAAAGAGGGTGATGATGTAATGAAGAGGGTGACAAAGTAATGAAGAGGGTGATGAAGTAATAAAGAGGGTGATGAAGTAATAAAGAGGGTGATGAAGTAATAAAGAGGGTGATGAACTAATGAAGAGGGTGATGAAGTCACGAAAGAGGGTGATGATGTAATGAAGAGGGTGATGAAGTAATGAAAGAGGGTGATGAAGTAATGAAAGAGGGTGATGAAGTAATGAAGAGGGTGATGAAGTAATGAAGAGGGTGATGAAGTCACGAAAGAGGGTGATGAAGTAATGAAGAGGGTGATGAAGTAATGAAGAGGGCGATGAAGTAATGAAGAGGGTGATGAATTCACGAAAGAGGGTGATGAAGTAATGAAGAGGGCGGTGAAGTAATGAAGAGGGTGATGATGTAATGAAGAGGGTGATGATGTAATGAAGTGATGATGTAATGAAGAGGGTGATGAAGTAATGAAGAGGGCGATGAAGTAATGTAGAGGGTGATGAAGTAATGAAGAGGGTGATGAAGTCACGAAAGAGGGTGATGAAGTAATGAAGAGGGTGAGGAATTAATGAAGAGGGTGATACAGTCACAAAAGAAGGTGATACAGTCACAAAAGAGGGTGATACAGTCACGAAAGAGGGTGATGAAGTAATGAAGAGGGTGATACAGTCACGAAAGAGGGTGATACAGTCACGAAAGAGGGTGATACAGTCACAAAAGAGGGTGATGAAGTAATGAAGAGGGTGATGAAGTCACGAAAGAGGGTGATGAAGTAATAAAGAGGGTGATGAAGTCACGAAAGAGGGTGATGAAGTAATGAAGAGGGTGATGAAGTAATGAAGAGGGTGATGAAGTCACGAAAGAGGGTGATGAAGTAATGAAGAGGGTGATGAAGTCACGAAAGAGGGTGATGAAGTAATGAAGAGGGTGATGAAGTAATAAAGAGGGTGATGAAGTCACGAAAGAGGGTGATGAAGTAATGAAGAGGGTGATGAAGTCACGAAAGAGGGTGATGAAGTAATGAAGAGGGTGATGACGTAATGAAGAGGGTGATGAAGTAATGAAGAGGGTGATGAAGTAATAAAGAGGGTGATGAAGTAATAAAGAGGGTGATGAACTAATGAAGAGGGTGATGAAGTAATAAAGAGGGTGATGAAGTAATAAAGAGGGTGATGAACTAATAAAAAGGGTGATGAAGTAATGAAGAGGGTGATGAAGTCACGAAAGAGGGTGATGAAGTCACGAAAGAGGGTGATGAAGTAATGAAGAGGGTGATGAAGTAATAAAGAGGGTGATGAAGTCACGAAAGAGGGTGATGAAGTAATGAAGAGGGTGATGAAGTAATAAAGAGGGTGATGAAGTCACGAAAGAGGGTGATGAAGTAATGAAGAGGGTGATGAAGTCACGAAAGAGGGTGATGAAGTAATGAAGAGGGTGATGACGTAATGAAGAGGGTGATGAAGTAATGAAGAGGGTGATGAAGTAATAAAGAGGGTGATGAAGTAATAAAGAGGGTGATGAACTAATGAAGAGGGTGATGAAGTAATAAAGAGGGTGATGAAGTAATAAAGAGGGTGATGAACTAATAAAAAGGGTGATGAAGTAATGAAGAGGGTGATGAAGTCACGAAAGAGGGTGATGAAGTCACGAAAGAGGGTGACGAAGTAATGAAGAGGGTGATGAAGTCACGAAAGAGGGTGATGAAGTAATGAAGAGGGTGATGAAGTCACGAAAGAGGGTGATGAAGTAATGAAGAGGGTGATGAAGTAATGAAGAGGGTGATGAAGTAACGCAAAGTATTCCCAGCTATACGCAAAGTGTCCCATTCACATATTTGTTGGGCTTAAACAAATCTGTCGTTGCTACTAGAAACTAAAAGTTGCAGAGACACTAACAGAGGAATATTACTACATAAAACAATATGGGAAATTACCTAGGCCAACATATTTGAACATTTTAAATATTTTGCTTTAGTAACCTAATATATTGTAAACTAGAAAGCAAATGCAGTTGGTCAAGTCACCCTTATTTCTATAGTGCTTTATACAATAGAGATTGTTTCAAAGCAGAAGGGTTGCAATAAAACTGCCTCTCTGTAACCCACAGCCTACATTTCCCAGCATCCCTAGTAGAGAGGTTAGTGCTAATTTGGTCAGCAGCTCTTACAAGTGATTCGGGAGTACATATGATAGTTATGTGAAACGAAAGTCTGATAGTGAACACAAATGGCTCATTAAACTCATTGTTTTGTCATTGTGCAGATGAAGAGCTCATGGAGTTAAAGCTAACGTTGTAGTTTCCCGCATGCATCTCCACGCTGAAATGGTGATGAATCATCAGAGCTGATATTGCCTTTCACATAATATTCTCTGGATTTATGGCCAGTGTCGTCTCAGCTGTTTTCTAATTTGGAAAATCTATTTTTCATTCTGTCTTCCTGCCTTCCAATTAGCTCTGAAACAGACCAACAGATTTCCTTCTTTGTCACAACATAAATTTGTCTTTTTGCAGAGTTTTGGACACACACACACACACACAGGTTGTGTTTTCATGTTTAAAGGGGACTCTCCATAGACACAATGATTTTTATACTGTACAAACTGTATATTCTCTCCCCTTACACTTGCCCGACCCCTGAACCTACCCATCACACAAAACTTTCAGCATTTTTACAATTTCAAAATACATAACTTAGTATGATTTATAAGCTGTTTTCTTCATGGTGACCCAAAAATGTCCCCGCAAGGACAAGGATTTCAGATATTGCTATCTTTGTGGGGACATTTTGTCCTCATTATGTGGGGTTTACCAGGGGACACACACTGTTAATTAAGTTCAGGTTGGAGAGAATGGGTCCTGAATTCAGGAGTAAAGCTCAGCCATTACAGGCCGAGATCTCCTGTTACAGAGACACAAAAGTCTCCCTTCTCTCCCTCTTCACCCTCTACCCTCTGAATCCACGCGTCCGCACCGAGACGAGGGAAAGAACAGCACAATGCTGCTGTCGGATCTGTCTATTCTCTGCTTTAATTGGTTTGTCTCTCCTGAGAGTAAGCTCAGATCTGCAGGTTCTTCAGTGTGGACGGATGATAACCGTGAGCTCTACTGAGAGCCTGGTCAGCCTGAGAACTACAGCTTTCAAAATCTCACTAGCTATGTTTCCATCCACTTCAGGTATTTTTATCAGATTTTTGGGATCTGATTTGGCATTTTTGGGAAAAAATGCTGGACTGAAATGCCAAGATGTGCATACATTCTAAAAATGCGGTGTAAAAAAGTTCATGCTTGATTGAGGGGGACCGTTTGTTCATCTTATAAGACGACATGCGCACAATCTACAATGGAGACTAAATAAATCCCTGATGCGCAACAATCTCAGGTGATTTTCCCTCAGCGTCAGCTGTGATTGGATAACTGGAGTAACCAGCAGACCAATGAGGTTTGCACCATCTCTGATGTTGGTTTGGTGTTTCTGAAACACCGGAGTGGAAGTGTGTGATCAGAATGATTGTGTATAATTCCCTCCAGAAGCGTCTCACACACACACGAGTGTGTTCCCGAACACCAGCATCCGCACGCTAGAGAACACGACAGCGTTTACTGTGTTTCTCTGACACTCGGAGACACTCATTTATGATGAAGGGAAAAACAGCTCGATTGCAGGAAAGTACAGTTTTATTACTGATATTTTGCACCAATTTCCCTGGAAGTGATGATTTTGTTCTCTTAAACACATTGGATTGAAACGGTGCTGTTACGGAAGCAGACTCAAGAGATGGATAATGAAGTTAACAGGAGTTTATTGACAACACTGAGCGGAGACAGAATGCAGGGAAGTGAAATGAACAATGATACTTGGAGAGCAGTGTGCAGGTGATGATTGGAATGGTTCTTCTTACAGGTATGGAGACTGATTGTGAGTGAGATGGGGGGACACTGGAGACACTGGGGACACTGGGGACACTGGAGACACCGGGACACTGGGGACACTGGAGACACTGGGGACACTGGAGACACCGGGACACTGGGGACACTGGAGACACTGGGGACACTGGAGACACCGGGACACTGGGGACACTGGAGACACTGGGGACACTGGAGACACCGGGACACTGGGGACACTGGAGACACTGGGGACACCGGAGACACTGGGGACACTGGAGACACCGGGACACTGGGGACACTGGAGACACTGGGGACACTGGAGACACTGGGGACACTGGGGACACTGGAGACACCGGGACACTGGGGACACTGGGGACAATGGGGACACCGGAGACACTGGGGACACCGGAGACACTGGGGACACTGGAGACACCGGGACACTGGGGATACTGGGGACACTGGGACACTGGGGATACTGGGGACACCGGGACACTGGGGAAACTGGGGACACCGGAGACACTGGGGACACTGGAGACACTGGGGACACCGGAGACACTGGGGACACTGGGGACACCGGGACACTGGGGAAACTGGGGACACCGGAGACACTGGGGACACTGGAGACACTGGGGACACTGGAGACACTGGGGACACCGGAGACACTGGGGACACTGGGGACACCGGGACACTGGGGAAACTGGGGACACCGGAGAAACTGGGGACACTGGAGACACTGGGGACACCGGAGACACTGGGGACACTGGGGACACTGGAGACACTGGGGACACTGGGGACACTGGGGACACTGGAGACACTGGGGACACCGGAGACACTGGGGATGCCGGAGACACTGGGGACACTGGGGACACTGGAGACACTGGAGACACAGGAGACAAATGTCCCTAAAACCATGTCCTTTAACTCTATGGCACGTGTAACAAACGAACAGTGTGTGATTATGATTCAGGCAGCATTACAGGTCAGAGGTCAGATTTGATCAGAACATTCAGAATATTGTAATTTATTGTAATTTGGAGTCATCACGCCGGTGTGGAGACGAGTTTGTTGAGGATCAAAGCCGATGCTGTCGTGTCGATGAGGCCTTCACAGGGCTGATGAGGCCGGCACTCCAGGGATGCGTTGTGGACGTGTCCAGTCCAGGCACACGTGTCCAGCAGGTCCTCCATCAGATCTGGATACAGCCTGGATCCGGCGGTAAACCTCGTGATAAACAGAGAGACTAATATTAGCGTAGATGCCATTCTTCTTATGATGTAACGAGTACATCAGGATTTAAGGGAAGTGTTCCCAGTTCCGGCTGACCTAATCTATGCAGCCTAACATTGAGTTATAGAAGTCGATAATGTATTATGTGAATGCTAGGTCAAAGAGATGTGTCTTTAATCGAGCTTTGAACTGACATGTCTCACTCTCAGTCTCTGTCTCACTCTCCTTCCCTGTCTCACTCTCTGTCCCTGTCTCACTCTCCTTCCCTGTCTCACTCTCTGTCCCTGTCTAACTCTGAACACTATATCATGTCTGTATATGTGTGTAAACATCTGAAACTGCACATGTGTTGTCTTCCAGCACCTACTGTATGCTGTGATGTGATGGAGTGATGGAGGTGGCAGAGAGGATGAAGGACAGGTTGAGTGGTAGAAAGGAGAAGAGCAGTGTTCAGGCTCCACAGTGCTGCTTAAATATGCTGTGTGTAATGAAGCAGTGAGTCCCTGTCCCTCCGCAGGCGTGAGTGAGAGTGTGTGTGTGTGTGTGTTTGTGCGTGTGTTTGTGCGTGTGTGTGTGTGTGTGTGTGTGTGTGTGTGTGTGTGTGTGTGAGAGAGAGAGTGTGTGTGTGAGAGAGAGTCGGGCCATATTGACTGCCTTAAACTGTTGTTGCCTGTTGTTTTCATCAGTCTGAGTCTGGAGTGAAGATCTCTAAAGTGCAGAGCAGAACAGGACAGACCAGCCGATCACTGATGACCACAGGTGTGTGTGTGTGTGTGTGTGTGTGTGTGTGTGTGTGTCCACCATATGATCTGGTTCATCCCGGACAATGTAAGGAAGACTGTTCCAGAGTTTTTGTGCTAAATAGGAAAAGGATCTACCGCCAGCAGTCGATTTTGATATTCTAGGTATTATTAACTGGCCAGAGTTTTGAGATTGCAATAGACATGAAGGACTATAATGCGTTAAGAGCTCGCTCAAGTACTGCGGAGCTAAACCATTTAGTGCTTTGTAAGTAATCAGCAATATTTAAAAATGTATACAATGTTTATTAGGGAGCCAATGCAGTGTTGACAGAACCGGGCTAATATGGTCATACTTCCTGGTTCTGGTAAGAACTCGAGCTGCTGCGTTTTGAACTAGATGTAGTTTGTTTATTAAGTGTGCAGGGCAGCCACCCATAATAGCATTATAGTAATCTAGCCTTGAGGTCATGAACGCATGAACTAACTGTTCCGCATTTTTCATTAGATATTTTTCATTAGCATATTTTTAGATGCGGTTTTTCAGATTCTAGACACGTGAATTTCAAATGAAAGATTGGTATCAAAGAGCACACCCACACACACACACCCACACACACAGACCCAGGTTCCTAACCGACGACGAAGACTTAACAGAGCAGCCATCAAGTGTTAGACAGTATTCTAGGTTATTACGTGAGGAAGTTTTTTGTCCAATAATTAGAAACTCAGAATTAAGTAGTTGGAAATGACTAGTTATCCAAATTTTTATATCAGCTATGCATTCCGTTAATTTTGTGAATTGGTACATTTCATCAGGGTGTTTAGAAATATACAGCTAAGTATCATCGGCATAACAGTGAAAGCTAATGTCATGTTTCCTAATGATATCTCCTAATGGTAGCATGTACAGAGTGAACAGCAACGGTCCTAGTACTGAGCCTTGTGGTACGCCATACTGAACTTGTGATTGATGAGACATCTCTTCATTTACTGCTACAAACTGAGAATGGTCAGACAAGTATGATTTAAACTTTAATCCTGAAAGTGGCTCACGGACATAAATAATATACAGAATTGACTGGTTTCCTGAACCGCTGCAACAGATGCCAGTGTCAGTAATTCATATGGAGAATAACTGAGTGTGTTTGACTGTAACTGCAGATTACTCAGGTTCAAGAGCTGAAGCTCTCTGCCAATCATCAACACAGTGCTTTACTTGCTAACACCTGGAGTCATCTATTGGTGCTTTTCCACTGCATAGTACAGTACGGCTCGCTTCGGTACGGTTCACTTTGTGGCGCTATTCCAGTACATGGAATGGCTCGCTTCGGCTCGGTTTAAATGAGACCACCTCTGTTGAGGTTCCAAGCGTACCGTACCAATACTAAAATGTGACGTGAAAACACTGCATATCACTGATTGGTCAGTCAGAATCGTCACTACCAGAGTCATTGTATTTGCAACACGAGACACCAACACGCTAGATTTAAATAGCCAGTAGCAGCCACCGCTGTAGCACCTGTTTTTAATCTACTTACTTACCTTAGTAGTATTTTGTTTTACTGCCATCAGCCTCATTTGAAACACATTTCTCTGTCTTGCAGTTAAAAACATCCACATGCCGAGAATCAAGAACACCATCCCTCATAGGCTCCATTGTTCCTTTGTTGTGCGTTTAAATTGTGGCACGTTTACGATGATGTTATGGTCTATAATCCCACCCACTTTGAATCTTAGAATCCCACATCACCTAGATCTATCTATCTATCTATCTATCTATAAAATAAAATATTTGAATGCAATGAACTAGGGGTGTCCCCGACTAAGGATTTTCATAGTCGAATCAGAATCGTCAATTCTCCCCTATAGTCGACTAATAGTCGAATCAAATGTGTGGGGTTGGGGAGGGGGCGGGGCTTTAACATTTTAATGCCGCGATGTACAGAACATCACACAAAGATAAAGAAGAAAATGTATAAAAACATTTCGGATCAATAAAACTAAGAAATAACTGCTGAAAGGATTTGCATTTCACATGCAAATCAAATTAAATTGGCTAAATTGCCTGTGCGAGCAGCTCTAAGCGCAACATCCGTGCACCGAAAAATAATCAACGATTAATTTACAGAATTAAATTAGAACAGACTATACCTTTCTAATAAATAAAATACAAAACGAAATAAGTCAGAAGTCACAAGATGCAGAACAAATGTGTGCAAAGTGCCTAAAGTGCAGGGGAACATATATTCAAAACACAAGCAACAAATAATTAATTTAGATAATCCCGAGTGATCAATAAATAAAGTAAAAATAAAGAAATTATTAAAATAACGAAACTATAGCCAGAATTGTCAACTTTGTCTTTTTAACTGTATAAACAACAATACACGCTAAACTGTAGTGGCAGTTTAGCTAAACATGTTTACAGCATCCAAAAATCAAATTAGAACCGGCTGAAATGATTTGAAATCACTTGTACCCGCCCTGATCGAGAGAGAAAAATCCAGCCACTCTGTCTGTGTCTCTGTGTCCGTTTGAGTCTTTTCAAATTGTGTGCGCGGATAAAATACATTCTAAAATGCTTAACGTGAAAAACGAAACGGCTTAATGTCCTAAGTAAAGACAGTTATATTAAAAGATCAAATTCTGTACACACCTTATTAATAAAGTATACTGTATAGCCTTCAGAAAAGCAGATGAGCCTTGAATTTGAACGCAACACGTTTAATTAAACAATTTACCTTCCATAAAAAAACTTTATTATAGCTAATATAAAGAAAACGTCCGGCAGAAGTGGATCATGGTTTTCCTGATGCTAAATCCAGCCTTGGAGAATATCCTTTCTGATGGTGTGCATCCACACTTTAGGTTTTCTTATCCCTGACATTTTTAAAGATTTAAATCCCTGCCGCCAAGACGCTCCTCTTTCGGTCATGGATCGAAAGTGAAACTTAAATCTGTCACGGGGTGTTTGGATTTATTCACGCACATTAAAAATATTTATTAAAAGCTTCTTTCTTTGCACATTTTTATTTACAGCATTGTCATAATAGGCTCCTATATTAACGTATTGAGTTGACAGAAAACCGCTAGTTCTATGTGAAATCTGGCATTGAGCACCCGATATAACCTCTGCGAAGATTCGACCGTGAGATTGGCAGTCGAATCAGGCTCCTCCTATCGATGCATCGAATCTTCGACTATTAGGGGTCACCCCTACATTGAACTGTTAATTGCTTTAGATATAAACTACCGGTCAAAAGTTTTAGATCGGTAAGATTTTTTATGTTTTTAAATGAAGTCTCTTCTGCGCACCAAGGCTGCTTTATTTGATGAAAAAAAAAAACACAAACAGTAATGTTGTGAAATATTATGACAATTTAAAATGACTGTTTTCTATTTTAATATATTTTAAAAATGTAATTTGAAAGCTGAATTTTCAACATCATTACTCCAGTTTTCAGTGTCACATGATCCTTCAGAAATCATTCTAATATGCTGATTTTATGCTCAAAAAACATAAATTATTATTTTCAATGTTGAAAACAGTCGTGTACTATTTTTTCCCCCAAAATTCTATGATGAATAGAAAGTTCAAAAGAACAGCATTTATTTAAAATATAATCTTTTCTAACATTATAAATGTCTTTACTGTAACTGTTGATATACTGCTGAAGTATTTTCTAATTTCTTTCCCCCAAAAATAAAAAATAAATTCTTACTGACCCCAAACTTTTGAATGGTAGTGATTAATGTTACAAAAGCTTTCCATTTCAGATCAATTCTGTTCTTTTGAACTTTCTATTCATCAAAGAATCCTGAAATAAAAATGTAAAAAAACTGTTTTCAACATGGATAATAATCATAAATGTTTCTTGAGCATCATATTATAATAATTTCTGTAGGATCATGTGACACTGAAGACTGGAGTAATGATGCTGTAAATTCAGCTTTGATCACAGGAATACATTACACTTCACTATATATTCACATAGAAAACCGCTGTTTTAAATTGTAATAATATTTCACAATATTACAGTTTTTTTTTTTTTTTTTTATCAAATAATTGCAGCCTTGGTGAGCAGAAGAGACTTCATTTAAAAACATAAAAAATCTTACTGATCTAAAACTTTTGACTGGTAGTGTACATGAATATGAATGTAAATGTTCATGGTCTTCCAAACTCAAACGCAGCCCAGATAAAAACCTCTCTTGCGTGCATCAGAGGTTTTGCTGTATGTAAACCTGAATAAAGCTCTAAAACTAATATCACTTACCATAGCTGACATGATGTCCAAACTAATCTCATTTTATTTTACAATGTTTCCCAGCACATGTTTGGAGAAACGAGGCTTGTGTCCCACGGCTGTCTTCACCTCTTCCTCTCTGACATCAAAGCCCACGCTCACCTCAAACTCCTTCAGTCCCTCGTCATCATGTCACTGCTTTAGTTATGGAGGGAAATTATCTGTTACTCCTGTTACTCTTTCCTCACCGAATAAAATCATAATCACTCTGATCAATATTAATCGCTATTCCATGTCTGTTTACAGTTTTTCTCAGTCGCTTTCGTACATTTCTTGAATCATCCTCGACATTTGCAAAACAGTAAGTGCATTTCTCAAAACAATTTGTACAAATAGCAAAACAGATTACCTGCAAAAGCCAGTCTTGCTCAACATCCTTATTCATCTCTCAGAAGTAAACATCTGTGTCAATGAACATGTCAGTGCCGTCAGAGTGACAAGTCCTTGTGTTGTTGTGTACGGATAAGAGTCAAACTGCTCAGTCATGTTGTCAGTATAGCAGTGTCCTCTGGAGGATGTTCTGATGTAAACTATGACTAAAGTTTTGATGACAATTATTGTAAATTGTAGGTTACATTAGTGTACGTGGGAGTTTGATTGCAAGAGACTGGACAAGATTCACATTTATGCTTTTACTGTTTGAACTGTAATTTGTTGACAGACCATGTCATTGCGATACAAGAAAATAAAAGACAGCACTGCATAGCACAAAGAAAAAAAAAGTAGAAATGTGAACAGGACATATTTAGAAAAAAAGTCTAATGGAAATGTATAGAAATATGACATATTATGACATATTATGACAACTTCTTCAACCATTTTTCATGTAAAGACTTTTCAACAGAGACCCATTATAATACATTTTGATCAACATGACATAAGCAATTGACAGGTGATCTGAGAAATGTACCAAAGCGACTGAGAAAAACTGTAAGTAGCGTCAGGGTTTACTTTGCGATAATGAGTGACTAATGGTTCATCCTCCCTTTTCCGTATTTGTCTTTTTTCTTGCACACGTAGATCTGATACTCACAGACATACGTATTTACCAGGACCGCTCACATCTTACAGGACTCTCATTTAAATGTGGACTTCAGGTTTGATTCAGTCGCGTTGAGCCGCTGGGATCCGGAGGGACCGTCAGTTTCCCGCATACAGAAAAGAATTACGATAAAGGTTGTGAATGAATAAAATGTTTAAAGATTATTTCAAAAGCGTTTGCCCCGTAGGCCAAGCCTTCATATCAGGACGAGTGACTGCGAAACAGAGATTTGAAGGTTTACAGAGGACAGGCAAGGGAAGGAGTCTACTTTAGATGTTTTACACACTGTACATGTGCACGACATCTGACATCAATCCTAAATGTGTTCTTTAAATAGTCGAGGACACTCTGTGATGGACAGCTGGTGTCAAAGGTCAAGGCTGTCATTAAGGAATTATTCAACTTTTCAGAGCCATGTAAAACTGAATCAGTCATGTAACGTTGCTGGTTTTGCTGCTAGCTGTTAAAAACCACAAGTGTGTCTCATTTGGCGGATCACTCCGGGTTAATGGATGTTACGCTAGGCTAAAGTTCAGCCAGAAACCGTTGCTAAGTTACCCTGGACCACTCTGGGCCGGTGTCTGTGACATGCATTCTGTATTAGCCTGGAGACACACACACTTTTGGGGCCCTAAACATGCTCAAAAACTCTTGAAACTTTGCACACACGTTGAATCAGGGCCTGGCACAAGTTGACATGGGGGGGGTCATGGAGGGGTCATGGAGGGGTCATGGTGGGGTCTTGGGGGGTGTCGTGGGGGGGTCATGGATGGGTCATGGTGGGGTCTTTGGGGGGTCACAGGGGGGTCATGGAGGGGTCATGGTGGGGTCATGGTGGGGTCATGGTGGGGTGGGTTGGGGGGGGGGGCACTCTATATGGTTGTAAAAAGGTATTTTGATGGGGATCTATCCGATCAGAACCATACTCGGTCAACATGAAGTCAAGGCATTGAGGACGCTAAATTGCGAACAGATTTCTGAGCGAGGCAACGAATTTATGACGAAAAAAGGTAAACAGGCAGTTTGTTATAACTTCTGCATACGTTAATTGATTTTGTTGAAACTTCAGCTGTGTGTTCATTGTTGGAGACTGATCCCATAGATGTAAATATTGTGCGACAAAGGTTTGTCATATTTGGTTTGAATGGACTTAAGGATTCTTAAAGGCCGAAGTGCATATGTGACCCTGGACCACAAAACCAGTCGTAAGTCGCACGGGTATATTTTTAGCAACAGCCAACAATACATTGTATGGGTCAAAATTATCGATTTTTCTTTTATGCCAAAATCATTAGTATATTCAGTAAAGATCATGTTCCATTACGATATTTTGTAAATTTCCTACCGTAAGTATATATAAAAAACATTTTTGTGAGTGGATGTAGCAAAATCGCGCAAAAAAAGTCAGAAAACACGCCTAAAATTATTCGCTCGCTGCTATGTTTGGTATCGTTGTCAAGCTTAGATTTCCCACTTTCGGTTTCATAACTCTCCACAACGTCATTAGAGCAGTAAGCCAATAGAGAGCGTTAAAACAAAACTTTCTCATGTAAAAAAAAAAACTGTTTTCTTCTTAGCAACGGCCTGCTACAGCGCCTCTCATTGGCTGGCGACTTCTTCGCGTGCACAGTGTACACAATCCGCAATGGTTACGGTGCAAGCCATGGATTCTGAGATAGCGCGTTTGCTCAATTTAAACTTTAATGACAGCAATAATGTAACGAACATAGTAAATTATTTTTTCGAAAATGATTGAGAAGATGATACAGAATGTCCAGAGACCGGCTTGGCAAAGGATATGCCCTGGAAGACGACGAATTCGATCAATGTGTGGATCTCTTCAATTGTATATGTTCCTGGTGAAATGTGATGCGATCTGGGAAATGCCACCACATGGTGAAATTTGACATAGCCTATTACAGGTTTTGATAATCTGTTTTCCAAATCTGTTTTTATTTCTTTCATTGATTAAAATGACGATTTTTTCTCTCTCTCCGTGCGTGTTCTTAAAGTGAAAGACAGTCTTTTCAGCTTGCCACTATAAATCGCAATTTTTCTGCACTAAACTTGTACATTTTCCCAAGATATATTCAAAGAGGATAGACAAGATGTTATAGAATAATAATTTAATGAAAACCCAATTTTGACAAAAAAACTGACATTCGATCTATTTTTAGACCTTACTGAAACCGTACCAGCGCGACAGCAGATGGGTTTGCCCAGATCGCATTACAAATAGGCTATTTTAATGAGATTTTTTGTGTGTATAAAGGTTTAGTTGTGGTAAATCAATGGTGTAAATTTTATTTATTTCCCTTCATTAGTAATATGCATAGCTAAGGACTTCATTTGGACAACTTTAAAGGCGATTTTCTCAATATTTAGATTTTTTGCCCCATCAGATTCCAGATTTTCAAAAGGTTGTATTTCGGCCAAATATTGTCATATCCTAACAAACCATACATCAATGGAAAGCTTATTTATTCAGCGTTCATGTGATGTAAAAATCTCAATTTAAAGAAAATGACCCATAAGACTGGTTTTGTGGTCCAGGGTCACATATGGACTCTGATGTTTAAGCTAATATGCTGGATTGTGAGTGTAGAACTGTTAATGTGAACTGCATGTTCAATTAACTCTGAAAGTGGTGGTTTGCACCCCAAATTAGTTGAAAAGACATGAACTGAATTTAAATTAACTGAATCTATTTTTTTAATTAACTGATTTCTTTTTGTTGAAAGGTTTTGTCATGCATAATGAGCCCCTGAATTGGGAATTGAGTATTTTAATTTCTGGGATATTTATCTTATAAATTTGTATTACTTTGTATTAAATGTGCATTTGTGAATCATTATTGCGTTGTCCTCACTGAATGGTATTTTGCTCAAAAACGAATAACAGTTTCTATGAATTGAGTCTTGCTGTTTGTTATACTTCATCCACATATTAAGGGTTCAAACTTTTTTAAATGTGTGAATCCTTTGTTCAGTTCAAATTTTGTTCTCATCCAATACTGTAAATCCCAGCAAAGGTTACAGTGGCAAGGAATGAAACGGTCCGTAGTGTTTCTCAACTGTGTCTGTCTGAAGAGCCTGTCCTAAAGTACGGATCCCACAGCTTCAGCCTGAGCAGATCTGAGTCGTGCTCTCCGACCGGATTCTTCCCGCAGTAATAAACACACTGCAGTCGCTCCGAATCTCTGGAGCATCTACAAATGGAGGGACAGCATTTCTCTGGCAAATCTAAAATGTAATTTGATCTGTAAATGACTGACTGAGCAGATCCAGATGACATGGGGACATTTGTGGTAATGAACCGAGAACCAAATGTTCAACACCAACAAAACACACTACTTTCATTTGAGTGTGTGTGTGTGTGTGTGTGTGTGTGTGTGTGTGTGTGTGTGTGTGAGAGAGAATGTGTGATTAATAAGTTACATGGACAAAACATGACATCAATCCCAAGAAGAGAGAGCTCATCAACAGAAAAGGATGTCAAACATACTCCACATGAAAGCCGATGACTCCGAGTTCAGGGGTTGGAATCAAAGGTGTCAGTCAAAGTGATGATGATGTGATTAATAAAACATCTCTGTGTCTGCAGGAGCTGTAGATATCACCAGCTGCTAGCTCACGCTTTCCTATGATTTCGACTGTGAGGATGTCATTTACGAGATCAGAGTAGTGTGTGTGTCCGAGGAGAGGCCCTGAGCGCTGTGTGTTGGCCCCAGCCCAGAGTTGTCCTGTTAGGGAAGTAACCAGGCGAGTGTGAGGAGGCGGGGTCGTGGAGTGATGCTCAACATTGGTCAGTCGTGAATTTTCAGTTTTCATCAGAGAGTCCTTTCAAACAGACGTCAAACAGCCGAAGAACAGGCGAAAACGTTGATTTAAACGGTCTAGCAGCTAAAGGTGAGAAGTACATTAATACATTAAATGTAACATTTAATGTAATATTCAACAATAATATCGATCTGCCTGCATTGACACTATTATACAAGAACTGAACTGAGCTGGACGAGGACATCACGGTTTACTCCAGAATTTCTGTTCTTTATTTAAAGGATTGGGAAAGATGGAGGAAAAGTGACCATCAGAAGTAGCACCCAACGCTCTGATCTCTCCATCACAGAGATCATCCTGATATGGGCCTACCCTGAATGTTTGAAGAATTGGTTACACTTTATTTCGATAGTCACTTTAGACGTTCTACTAATTATAAGTAACTTTTCAACTACATGTCAACTAATTCTCATTAGAGTATTAGTATATTATAGTAGACTGTAATAGACTGTGAGGTTATGGTTAGGTGTTAGGGTTCGGGTTAGGAGAATAAGTTGACTTGTAGTCGCCAAGTTACTTATAGTCAGTTGAATGTCTGTTGGGGGACCAACAAAATAAAGTGTTAGCAGATATTAAGCTGACAGTCTTCTAATACTCTAATGACAGGTAGTTGACGTGTAGTTGAAAAGTTACTTATAGTTAGTAGACTGTCTAAAGTGGACTATCGAAATAAAGTGTTGCCGAAGAATTTGAATGGTCATCTCAGTTTTTGTCTTTGCAGGTAAAGCTCTGACAGTGTCTGTAACTCTGCATTACAAAGGACACGTCCGCGGCGTCCCTCTGACAATGAGGAGCAGGACTTTCAATCCGGTTTGGCTTCCCAGTGTTGAGTGACGGCTTGGCATTTCGGCGAGGGCATTTTCACAGCTCTTCCTTCACAAGCCGATCGGCTCTGTGCTGTACTTCTGCTTCTTTAACACACACTGATGGGACAATCCCCAATAACAGCACATTCTGACTGTCGGCTGACATTTAACCGATGCCGTCGGATCAGCGAGGGTTCTGCGTTCAGCATCATGGGATGGTTTTAATAGAAGATGGTTTTTCATACAACAGGTCGTGTCCTCATTTAGACGGTCAGTTTGACATTGTCTTTATCAGGCGTCTTTCACTCTTACATTCATCTGTTAATATGGGATGTTTTGAATTGATAATGTGTTTAAAATTGATCTTTTATTTCCTAATTATGTCCTTGGAAAGACACACACACACACACACACACACACACACATTCACATCGAGAGTATTACGGGGATGAATCTTCCCTAATCTTCAGTTAATACATCGAGCTGCTCTCGGAGGAACATCATTCCTCTTCACGGGAGAAACAGACTCCCAGTGGAAAATAAGCAGTGAGTGAGAGAGAAATAGACATAAATAAATAAATAAATAAATCAGGTAATGGAAGAGACTGTGAAATGTAGAAACAGAAAGATGGGAGTCAGAGGGGTTCAAAAGTGTCAATGCACAGCAAATATGTGACTTGAAAATACCATTTGCAAAAGATTTGTGCAGAAATGTGTACATGCAAAATATTGATAAGATAAAGTTGAACCCTACCTGATGTTCACCCTGAAGATGGGGAAATCCAAGACCCTTGACACCTTCAGTCATGGATGTGAAACAGAAGTCTATGCGGACCAAACTGTGAATCATTTCTCATTGCTTTCACACCAGATGCATTCAATAACATTCAGTGACCACATTTTCCAAAATCCACAAACACTTTTGTCATTCATACTTCACCATCTGCAAAACACTATATATTTGAGGAAGTTTATATATATTTATATATAATCTGGAGGAAGATTACAAGGTCCTCTCCGCACACATTTACAGACGGACCTTTAGCATCTCGTTCCCTTAGAAAGATCTATTTATTCGACAAATAGGTTTAGGCCTTTGAGTATTTGTTTCAGATAATGGTTAGTGTCTTAGCAATTGTGAAAAACTGCATTCATAGAATTATCATTTCCTGATGTAAAATTCAAGCTGTTCCAGGAAACACAGAACTGAATAGAGCTATTGGGCACCTTTAGTGGACAACACTAGAACTGCAGCTTTAATTCTGTGAACTACTACAGTGTAAAAGGAATAAAAATAAAATAATCAACCTCTCGTTCTTCTCACACTAAACACACACACACACACAGAGATGTGAAATGTCACTCTTGGCCTACCAATCAGGTGAAATGAATTAAGAAGAGCAGCTCGGGTCTGCTCAGAGATGATAAGGACCCTCCTGGCATTTCTTACACACATGCTCAATGTGCAGAGAGCCGCAAACACACACAACTGTGGTTCAGCGACCAATGGCGACACTCCACTAATATCTCCAACATTAACTCCTATCACATCCTACAGGGAGTTCTGAAATGGCAAATGAGATGGGAACAGAGATGGGCTACAGAAGCTCACATAGATGCTTTTAAATAGATCAGAGTCTAGATTCCCCTCCGGACAAATAGTGACAAACTCGGCTAACAAGACAAATGAACGAGGTCAAATATTCAAGAGAATCGGAAGAAGAAAGGGAAGGCTGAGCGTGGCCTAACTCGTGCCTGAGTCACCGATGCAGAGGGTCAGAACGCCCAGAGAAGTGACCTGGAAACACAACAGACGAGGGCTTCATCACGCACATGTTCTGACTCAGGAGACACGTCCGGCCCTTTAACAGCGTAATGATCCACATCCAGAGACAACAGGCCAGCCGATCACACGAGCAACAACTATCCTCACATCAACAGGCCTTCCTCATGACCATCATCTATCCTCACATCAACAGGCCAGCCTCATGACCATCAACTATCCTCACATCAACAGGCCTTCCTCATGACCATCACAACTATCCTCACATCAACAGGCCTTCCTCATGACCATCACAACTATCCTCACATCAACAGGCCTTCCTCATGACCATCAACTATCCTCACATCAACAGGCCAGCCTCATGACCATCAACTATCCTCACATCAACAGGCCAGCCTCATGACCATCAACTATCCTCACATCAACAGGCCTTCCTCATGACCATCACAACTATCCTCACATCAACAGGCCTTCTTCATGACCATCAACAATCCTCACATCAACAGGCCAGCCTCATGACCATCAACTATCCTCACATCAACAGGCCTTCCTCATGACCATCAACTATCCTCACATCAACAGGCCTTCCTCATGACCATCACAACTATCCTCACATCAACAGGCCTTCTTCATGACCATCAACAATCCTCACATCAACAGGCCAGCCTCATGACCATCAACTATCCTCACATCAACAGGCCTTCCTCATGACCATCACAACTATCCTCACATCAACAGGCCTTCCTCATGACCATCAACTATCCTCGCATCAACAGGCCTTCCTCATGACCATCAACTATCCTCACATCAACAGGCCAGCCTCATGACCATCAACTATCCTCACATCAACAGGCCTTCCTCATGATCATCAACTATCCTCACATCAACAGGCCAGCCTCATGACCATCAACTATCCTCACATCAACAGGCCAGCCTCATGACCATCAACTATCCTCACATCAACAGGCCTTCCTCATGATCATCAACTATCCTCACATCAACAGGCCTTCCTCATGACCATCAACTATCCTCACATCAACAGGCCTTCCTCATGACCATCACAACTATCCTCACATCAACAGGCCTTCTTCATGACCATCAACTATCCTCACATCAACAGGCCTTCCTCATGACCATCACAACTATCCTCACATCAACAGGCCTTCCTCATGACCATCACAACTATCCTCACATCAACAGGCCAGCCTCATGACCATCAACTATCCTCACATCAACAGGCTTTCCCCATGACCATCAACTATCCTCACATCAACAGGCCTTCCTCATGACCATCAACTATCCTCACATCAACAGGCCAGCCTCATGACCATCAACTATCCTCACATCAACAGGCCAGCCTCATGTAGTGATGAGCCTCATGATGTAATGATCCTCATGACCAACAACTATCCTCACATCAACAGGCCAGCCTCATGACCATCAACTATCCTCACATCAACAGGCCTTCCCCATGACCATCAACTATCCTCACATCAACAGGCCTTCCTCATGTCCATCAACTATCCTCACATCAACAGGCCTTCCTCATGGCCATCAACTATCCTCACATCAACAGGCCTTCCTCATGACCATCAACTATCCTCACATCAACAGGCCAGCCTCATGTAGTGATGAGCCTCATGATGTAATGATCCTCATGACCAACAACTATCCTCACATCAAGCTGCATTCTGCACCTGTTGCGGACTATGAGTCAAAGTAGTTCACTGAAAATATATTTAATAATTCAGTATTATAAATAAAATCATACAATTCATAGGGCCTACACATAAACACACCAAGTCAAGTCCCCTTTATTTATACAGCGCTTTTTACAATACAGTGTTTCAAAGCAGCTTTACAGAGATAACATGAAATAATGCAACAAAGTTTGTTTCTTGAAGAAAATAGCGTCACAATCCAGCTTACGTAAGTTCAGTGATGGTTAATTTTTATTGTAAAAAAAGTTATTAATGTAGTTCATTTATATATATATATATATATATATATATATATGAAGAGTTCAGATGCAAAAGCCTCTAAGTGCCATTTGAAATTTTCTTCTAGAATGATGATTTTTATCAAGCTTGTATATTTAAGTTCAGCAATTTCACTTAAATGGCAATGAAGATGACCTATGACCTATTAATTGTCATTTAAGTGAAATTACTGAACTTAAATATACAAGCTTGATAAAAATTATCATTCTAGAAGAAAATTTCAAATGGCACTTAGAGGCTTTTGCATCTGAACTCTTCATATATATATATATATTAGGGCTGTCAAATGATTAATCACGATTAATCACATCCAAAATAAAAGTTTGTGTTAACATAATAAATGTGTTTGTACTGTGTAAAATTATTTTGTATATATAAGTACACACACGTGCATTTATATATTTAAGAAAAATGTGTTATTTATATATAAAATATTTATATTTATATATAATATAAATTACAGTTTTTTCCAATCTCTATGACAGTTCCCCTTCAGGGACTACCGCTGCGTGTAATCGCAGTGGGAACGCCCGCCAGCGTAGCGCGTCTGAATACATGAATGAAATCAGTCAATGGACAGAATGAGCGTACGGCGAGTGACGTCCTCGACCAGGAAGCTATAAATATCCCCTGAATACACAAGCCGCCAGCTTCTTTACTTCAGCAACGCTCTATGTGTGTCTGGAATCTTTCGATAGTGTTTGTCTGTTCTAGTCAGCAGTTTATCAGTAAATATATATATTTATATATAAAAAAACCAATATGAGCGAGCAGTATAGAAAGTGTGCTCCCCCTGTACTCGATACATCACGGGTGGGGATTCACACGAGTTATGTGTTGCTTGTTTAGGAATGCAGCATGCCCAGTCGGCTCTCGAGGGGGTCGATTGTGTGCATTGCGAGCGTTTTCCTATTAGAACTCTGCGCTCGCGGCGATCGCTCTTCGAGAAGAGCGGTATGCTGCGAGCTCCCCAAAGCTCGGGTCCCGCTTCTGTTGAGGCAGAGCGGCGGCGCTTGTCTTGGGGTTCGCAGATGGATCTCACCGGCGACGTTGAGACGGGCCCCGCCCTATCTCAGCCATCTCCGGCGGGATCCAGTGCCTCTCACCCGGCTCTGGAAGCACGCGCTGCGGCGGTTACTTCTGCCAGGGTGGAGGCACATGATGATGTTGAATTGAGATTATCCAGTTCCGAGGAGCTGGATGTCGATAGTGTTGCATCAGAAGAAACGAGTTTGTCATATTATACTGCTAATGAGGAAGGGCTGATGGATGTTTTATCTCGGGCTGTTGAAAAGCTCAGCATCGAGTGGCCAGCTGATAGTCAGGAGTCTAGAAGTAAAAGCAAACTAGACGACAGATTTCTGTCTGCACGACATCAGCCCGCTCGTCGGTGCCTACCATTTTTCCCAGATCTCCACGCTGAGGTTTCAAAAACCTGGGTTAGACCTGTTTCTAGCAGAATTTACACTAACCAGTCTAATGCTTATGGTAACATCGTTAGTGCTAAATCTGCTGGGTATGTGACGATGCCGAAGGCGGAGGAGACGCTCGCTAGCTATCTCTCTCCTGCTTCGTCATCCTCACTTAAAGCACCGACTCTTCCATCCAGACCTTTAAAAAATACATCTGCGCTCGTAGGGAAGGCTTACTCGGCGGCTGGTCAGGCGGCTGCATGTATGCACACTATGGCCATTTTGCAGGCTTATCAAGCCGACCTGCTTAAAGATGCTTGTGAGGGGGGGGAAATTTCTGCTGATATGATCAATGAGCTGAGGCAGACCGCTGATCTCACTCTTCGGGCCACCAGGGACTCGGCGAGTGCTTTCCCGAGGGACGCTCGCCCCCTCCGAGGAGGGTTGTGGAGTGCTCAGACCAGTTGTTTCCTGCCAGTATGTTTCAGGGCGCTGTGTCTGTCACTCGGGATGTTCATCCAGAGGCCAGCCTCGAGAGGCTGGTTCCCTTAGTAGAGTTCCTGGCGGAATGGGAAATGCTTCCCAATGTTTCTCAGTGGGTCCTGAATATTATAAAGAACGGGTACGCTATTCAGTTCAGAACGCGTCCACCTCGTTTCAGAGGGGTTCTGCCTACACTGGTGGGCCCCGAGCAGGCTCTGGTATTAGAACAGGAGGTAAAAACTCTGCTACTAAAGGGAGCTATAGAACGAGTTCCTCCACCCAGCAGGGAGTTAGGATACTACAGCCGGTACTTCATCGTTCCGAAAAAAGATGGAGGGTTGCGTCCCATTTTAGATCTGCGTCTTTTAAATCGCACTGTAGGCAAGCTCAAGTTCAAGATGCTCACTCTCAAACAGATCGTGTCACAAATCAGATCCGAGGACTGGTTTGTCACGATAGATCTAAAGGACGCTTACTTCCATGTATCTATCCTCCCTCAACACAGGAAGTTCCTGAGGTTCGCTTTCGGGGGCGAAGCATACCAATATCGGGTTCCTCCGTTCGGCCTAGCATTATCACCCCGCACGTTCACGAAGTGTATGGATGCAGCCATAGCCCCGCTGAGGCTGCAGGGCATCCATATTCTGAACTATATAGACGATTGGTTAATTCTAGCTCAATCGGAACATCAGGCAGTTCGGCATCGAGATGTCGTTCTTGCTCACATCAAGAGTTTGGGGTTGAGGCTCAACGCCAAGAAGAGTGTCCTTTCTCCATTACAGAGAACCACTTTTCTCGGTGTAGTGTGGGATTCGACGACGATGCAGGCACAATTGTCACCTGCTCGTATTGCTTCAATTCTGCCGCAGTAGAACAGGTCAAGCTAGGCCAGTCACTCACTGTAAAACAGTTCCAGAGGATGTTAGGTCTCATGGCAGCTGCGTCCAACGTGATACCTTTGGCCTCTTGCACATGAGACCGTTACAGTGGTGGCTCAGAACCAAGGGGTTCTCCCCGAGGGGAAATCCGCTTCGCAGGATCGTGAGTTCGCGACGGTGTCATCGCGCCCTGATCATGTGGAAAGATCCTTGGTTTCTGTCCCAAGGTCCTGTGTTGGGGGCTCCTTGTCGTCGCGTGATGCTAACGACAGATGCCTCCCTCACGGGTTGGGGGGCGATCATGAGTGGTCGCCCAGCTCAGGGTCTGTGGGGGGACCATCACCGTCTATGGCACATAAATTGTCTAGAGATGTTGGAGGTGTTTCAGGCCCTGAAACATTTCCTCCCAGACCTAAGGGGCCACCATGTTCTTGTCCGGACAGACAACACATCGGTGGTCTCTCATATCAACCATCAGGGGGGTCTGCGTTCTCGCCCGCTTTACATACTGGCACGTCAGATCCTTCTATGGTCCCAGGGGAAAATTCTCTCTCTCAGAGCTATTTATCTCCCGGGGTATTTGAATCAGGGGGCAGACATCCTGTCGAGGCAGGGGCCGAGGCCCGGGGAGTGGAGTCTTCACCCCGAGGTGGTGGAGCTCCTATGGGAACATTTCGGTCGTGCCGAGGTAGACCTATTTGCGTCCCGAGAGACATCACACTGTTCACTGTGGTTCTCTCTCAGCCAGCCAGCCCCATTGGGGTTGGACGCGATGGTACATCCGTGGCCGAGGTCACGTCTGTACGCTTTTCCCCCGATTGCTCTGCTCCCGGGAGTTCTGGAGAGGGTTCGCTGGGACGGGCTCAGTCTTCTGCTAATAGCCCCGTTCTGGCCGGCCCGAGTATGGTTTGCGGACCTAGTGTCTCTCCTCGACGGCTCTCCCCTGGAGATACCGATCAGGAGAGATCTACTTTCTCAGGCGAGTGGGTCGATCCTTCACCCCTGCCCAGAACTATGGAGGCTGTGGGCTTGGCCTCTGAGGGGGCCCAGCTCATAGATTCTGGTCTCTCGACTGAGGTCGTTGAGACCATCCTCCAGTCCAGAGCTCCTTCCACGAGGAAGTTATATGCCGCGAGATGTGACACTTTTCACCTCTTGGTGTGGAGAGCGCCAGCAGGACCCAGTTAACTGCCCGGTTGGTACAGTGCTGGATTTCCTGCAGGACCGTCTCTCCACAGGGTTATCCCACTCTACACTGAAGGTGTATGTGGCGGCCTTAGCTGCTTACCACGCTCCTTCAAGTGGAGGTTCCCTCGGGAGACACCCACTTATATCTCGCTTCCTTCGTGGCACCTTGAGGCTGAGGCCTGCAGTTCGCACGAGGGTACCAGCTTGGGACCTGGCCATCGTCTTAGAGGGTCTCTCCCAAGCTCCTTTCGAGCCCATTGAGGAAGTTTCGGAAAAGTTTCTTACTCTAAAGACTATCCTTCTTCTCGCTATCTCATCTCTAAAAAGAATTGGAGATATTCAAGCACTTTCGGTGGCTCCCTCGTGCCTGGAATTTGCGCCTAGTATGGTTAAGGCCTTTCTCTGTCCGAGACCAGGTTATGTTCCTAAGGTACCAACTACTTTTGATAGAACTATAGTTCTGCAGGCTTTCTGTCCTCCGCCTTTTATGACGTCAGACCAGGAGAAACTTAATTTGCTGTGCCCCGTTAGGGCTTTCCTCGGAACAACTGTTCGTTTGTTTTGGGTCACCCAGGAAAGGGTGTCCTGCATCTAAGCAAAGGATGAGCAAGTGGGTGGTCGAGGCCATCTCGCTCGCTTATGGTTCGGCCCATCAGCCTTCACCTTTGGCTGTAAGGGCTCATTCCACTAGGAGTATGGCTGCCTCTACAGCTCTTCTTTCAGGAGCTTCTCTTCAGGACGTTTGTGATGCGGCAGGCTGGTCCTCACCGCACACTTTCGTCAGGTTTTATTCCCTTGACCTTAGCTCCACTCCCGGGGCTCAGGTTCTCTCGTCGGTTTGTGTCTCCGAATGACACACGACGGGGATTTGGTCGTATGGGGATGTGGGTATTGCGTTCCCACTGCGATTACACGCAGCGGTAGTCCCTGAAGGGGAACGTCCCGGGTTACGTATGTAACCCTAGTTCCCCGAAGGGACGGGCGCTGCGTGTCCTGCCAGACTCTCGGCATCCCCTTGGGTCGCTTGCTTCAGTAACTTTAGAAGCTGGCGGCTTGTGTATTCAGGGGATATTTATAGCTTCCTGGTCGATGACGTCACTCGCCGTACGCTCATTCTCTCCATTGACTGATTTCATTCATGTATTCAGACGCGCTACGCTGGGGGGCGTTCCCACTGCGATTACACGCAGCGTCCGTCCCTTCGGGGAACTAGGGTTACATACGTAACCCGGGACGTTTTTTCAATACATTTAACAGGTTTCCTAAACTCTTAACGCACCAACACACCTAAAACACACAATTGGCAAAACGGTTAATTTCATGTTCAAAATAACACATTGTAAACTAAACTCCAAAACTAATTTTCAAAATACAATAATACACTAAACAATACACTATGTCTAACAAAACACTGCAAACATGTTTCAAAATCAAATAATTATGCATAACACTAACACATGTTCTCTTCCAACAGGAACATTTAGTCAATCATAACACAATGACAAAAAAAAAACACTATCATCAGCTGAAATTACAGAAACTGCATTATTTTATGTGTCAGGTCTGCCCTTATACAATAGACAGTATATTGTATTGATCATAGATTGTGTTTTGCACTGTAGTTTCTTTTGATGCCTCTCTACATTTTTGTTTTGTTGGGTTAAGTAAATGCATGCATTTAGTTTCTTTTGCTGCATAAATTCAATACAAAAATGAATGACCATCTCAGAGTAGCTTTATAGAATGTACAGTTTATGAAAAAAAAAGACAGAGACAGAATTGCTACAATACAGTAAAGAATTTATTTGCAAAAAGACATTACTGAAATATAACAAAATATGCAAAATAGCTGCCATTTATATGTGAAAATACTAAATACACGAACAGAAAAAGCACAAGAAGATAAAAAAAAAGAAAAAAAAGAGTAATATTCTAATCTGCCCGGTCTTCTGCATTTGGCCACATATTCTCATCCACATCACACCTATGATATCTTCTCTGGCAAGGCATAGGATGGGCGTCAATGCTGTGACAGAACGGGAATGGTGGAATGCCACATTGTCCCATGTGATCACGTATATTGGCAAGTGGTCTCTCACCTGTCCCCTTTCTACCTCTGGCACAAGTCCTTCGTGCAGGTCTTACGTATTTCATTACCCTAGCTCTGGCCCTTCTTGGAGCGCCACCACACATTCTAACTCCTCTCCCCTGTCCTGGTACACGTCTTCCTCTACCTAGTGCAGACATTTTTTTTTTTCGTTTTTTTTTTTTTCGCTCTATATTGTTCTCTTTCCACAAAAGATCAGCCCAAAGGTCCTCTTTTGTACCATATGGTCATGCGATTGAAAGAACCTCAACACCTGAGTGTGTTTAGAAATCAGCTGTGATTTATATATTTGCAGAATTCAATCAGCTGTAACAATAGAATAAAATACAGGGGATATATTTGTGTTTCAATTCACAATATAAACAGCTGTTTACCTTGACTTTAGCCTGTAAGGTTAGGTTTAGAACATGGTGTTATCTGTTCTGACATACAGTGTTAAAGCATTGGTAAATTTGGCAGTAAAAATCCATTGTTTTGGTCTTGTTTGAGCTTGTGTGTAAAAGAAGTTCAAGCATTTTAAACTTGGGTTCATTGTATGCATTTTGTGTTAAAGCAACAAGAAATGCGTTAATAGTATAGCTTTCACAGACAGATGTAGTGCTAACTGTGTTAAGAGTTTTGGAAAATTGTTAAAAGTATTGAAAAATCTGTCATAGCAATCGTAAAAAACTGTATATATAAATCTATATATAGTATATACATGCAAATATTTCTTAAATATATACAAGCATGTGTATGTATTTATATATATAAAATAATTATACACAGGACACACACATTTATTATGTAAACACAAACTTTTATTTTGGATGCGATTAATCGTGATTAATCATTTGACAGCCCTAATATATGTATATACATATATACAGCCGCTCTGGAGAAAACCGTGATGTCATCGTCCAGCTCAGTTCAGTTCTCATATAATGCAGAAAGATCAATAATATATTTTGAAAATAATTAAATATAAATAAGAATCCTCTTAGATCAGTTTTTGTAGATTCATTAGGTAAATTTTTATTTTTCTTGCTCGTATTTTCACTCATATTTTTTTCATGTTGCCATTGTTTGAATTTGCCTGAAATTATTTTTGTGAAAGCTTGAAAATATGTGTGCATTAAAAAGCACAGTTTGTCCAGATAAAAGAGCATCAAAGCAAAGCAATCTCTCCTGTGACTTATTTTCTGCGTTTGTGACGAGCTTGAGCGCTTTTGGCGACGTGTGGAATCTGCGGATAATAATACATCGAGACATACTCAATGCAGAGTGACTTGAATAAATGAATAAATTAATGAATAATACGGATTATCAAGCAGTGTTTATTGTTTCACTGTTTGCTGAATTGTTGTTGCATTGGCATTTCATTTCTATTCATTTGTCATTTAGTCTTGAAAGCGCAGGATTAGGGAAAGCTTTTGTGGTAAATTAGTTCGCCTGTTTGCGATAATGAAAATTGTTTCTCCTTAAGATTTTAATCTTCTGTGTATAGAAAAGAAACACTGTATTTACTATAAATACATGTTATATATGTTTGTGTTCTTTTGAAATAGTGTTAGGTCGATGTGATTGATTGAACTAGAGCATTTTACAGTGTGATTTTGTAGCCTCAAGTTCTCATAAATCAGACACAGTTTGAATGCAAATCCAGAATGGAGAGACACCTGACGAAACGTGTAAACCCATCCAAGATCACATGACTGTGGCCGGAGTCTGTCAATGACGGCTGAATGCTAAACTCTAAAAGGTTCCGGGTAACACAAAACCTACCCAAACACTGGGTTGTTACGTCTGACCCAGGATCTGGGTAACACAAAACCTACCCAAACACTGGGTTGTTATGTCTGACCCAGGATCTGGGTAACACAAAACCTACCCAAATACTGGGTTGTTATGTCTGACACAGGATCTGGGTAACACAAAACTGCACAAACACTGGGTTATTACGTCTGACCCAGGATCTGGGTAACACAAAAACTACCCAAACACTGGGTTATTACGTCTGACACAGGATCTAGGGAACACAAAAACTGCCCAAACACTGGGTTCTTATGTCTGACCCAGGATCTGGGTAACACAAAAACTGCCCAAACACTGGGTTATTATGTCTGACCCAGGATCTGGGTAACACAAAAACTGGCCAAACACTGGGTTGTTACGTCTGACCCAGGATCTGGGTAACACAAAATGTGCCCAAACACTGGGTTGTTGCATCTGACACAGGATCTGGGTAACACAAAAACTACCCAAACACTGGGTTATTATGTCTGACACAGGATCTGTGTAACATAAAATCTACCCAAACACTGGGTAACACAAAAACTACACAAACACTGGTTTGTTACGTCTGACCCAGGTTCTGGGTAACACAAAAACTACACAAACACTGGTTTGTTACGTCTGACCCAGGTTCTGGGTAACACAAAAACTACACAAACACTGGGTTGTTACATCTGACCCAGGAACTGGGTAACACAAAAACTACCCAAACACTGGGTTATTATGTCTAACCCAGGATCTGGGTAACACAAAAACTACCCAAATACTGAAAAAATACCCACAAATATAACCCAAAAGCCTCCACCCAGGATTTGGGTAGAAAAATAAAACCAATATTTTTTAGAGTGTAACGAAGGTTTCATGAGTCAAATGAAGCAGCTACATTGCCGGAACAAAAAAGAGTCTGAGTTTGAGCTTCATAATCCAATCGTCGTGATCTAGAGTTTCTCCAGTTCTGACTCTGTGTCTCGATCTCTGATCAGAGTCTTGTTCTCCCACTGGACATCAGCATCTTCTCTCGCTCTGGAACACATGCACAGCCGCTCAGATGCCAGCGCTGGTTTCTGCTCGTCTCATTAGCATAAACACACCTGTCCTCATCATGTGTGTTGGCAGTCCTGAGCTCTCAGAGGATCCTGAGCACAAACACTTCAGTGTTTACAGTCACCAGCTGTGCAGCAGATGGCAGTAAAACAGACCTGGGTCTCCATGGAAACACGACGCCAGTCATCAAGTGTTATTTGACCAGAGGAGAACTGAGCCTGGTTTCTCCAAAGGGTTTTTCCATTATTTTCCATTTGCCTTTTTGTTTTATCTTGGGATGCCCATCCTGAGGTAACTAGAGAGTATATCAGGTCCAGTTTGGACTTCAAATGATCAACATTTGAACATTTCAACCTGGCCCCTGGCACCTTTTGTCTTGATCATTTGGGATTTAAAATGTACGTACAGATTTTTTTTTTTTTAATTGCTTACAATTTCTCAAACTATGACCCATTTTATCAAAACTCTACACACAGAACCACAAAACAGACACACAACATACAAAATGGAAACACTTAATTCAAAACGATTTTAACTCTTCTAAAAATTGTTTTTGTATAGTAACTCTACGCACCAAATGATTAGCCATATACACATCAAACTACACACAGATGTGAAAAATGTAGAACACTACTATTGAGTCTTTTTCTTGTTCAGTGTAGTGGAGTGAACAGAAGTGTGTCACTCGTACACGTGTGTGAACAAATAGGGGTGGTGATGGCACAGTGGATAAGACACATGCCTGTGAATTTGAGTGTGTGTGTGTGTGTGTGTGTGTGTGTGTGTTCATGAACCTCAGTCCTCTTTCTTTGGTCAACATGCGCTTTATACCTCTCTTTTCTCTGTAATAAGCTTTCCCAGGGTGAGGTGCGTGTTAAAGTCACACATCAGCTGGAATAATGAATGGACCAATAAGCAAACGGAAACAATATCCCTTTAGAAAGCTCTTATTGAACCATTAAATGGAAACACTAATGCACCATGTATCTCCTGAAAAGAAAGGATCCAACCCTGCCGTCTCTCTCTCTCTCTCTATACCTGACACCTTCACTCCATCTGTATGTCTCTCTCTCTCTCTCTCTCTCTCTCTCTCTCTCTGTTTATTAATTTAAGAGTCGGTGTGATACGAGCTGCAGTTCTTCACAGTTCTCCATCCTGGATGGTTTTTGAACACATCACTGCATACACCACTGGCCAAAGCAATTTAGTGAAACCGTGTAAGTCCCAGTGGCCACTATGGAGGGGCTCGTGGTTCAGAGAGGAGTGGATGGTCATTTCCACAGGAGGGAATCTGTAACATGGAGCCAATGTCGAGTCCACGGACACAAACATCTCTGAGGAGGACAGGTTTAATTATCCCAACCTGAGAGGTCACAGGGTTACAGACAATGAACACTCCCAGGAGTCCTCACACATGCTACTTGATGTTTGGTTATACGCAGGGTTCTAAATTAACACCCGCCAACCCGCCAAATGCGGGTTAAAATTCATTTTGGCGATTGTTAATAAAAACTTACTAGAAAGTTTGGCCGGTGATGCATGAGGCATTAAATGCATGATATACACTCACCGGCCACTTTATTAGGTACCCCATGCTAGTAACGGGTTGGACCCCCTTTTGCCTTCAGAACTGCCTCAATTCTTTGTGGCATAGATTCAACAAGGTGCTGGAAGCATTCCTCAGGGAGTTTGGTCCATATTGACATGATGGCATCACACAGTTGCCGCAGATTTGTCGGCTGCACATCCATGATGCGAATCTCCCGTTCCACCACATCCCAAAGATGCTCTATTGGATTGAGATCTGGTGACTGTGGAGGCCATTTGAGTACAGCGAACTCATTGTCATGTTCAAGAAACCAGTCTGAGATGATTCCAGCTTTATGACATGGCGCATTATCCTGCTGAAAGTAGCCATCAGAAGTTGGGTACATTGTGGTCATAAAGGGATGGACATGGTCAGCAACAATACTCAGGTAGGCTGTGGCGTTGCAACGATGCTCAATTGGTACCAAGGGGCCCAAAGAGTGCCAAGAAAATATTCCCCACACCATGACACCACCACCACCAGCCTGAACCGTTGATACAAGGCAGGATGGATCCATGCTTTCATGTTGTAGACGCCAAATTCTGACCCTACCATCCGAATGTCGCAGCAGAAATCGAGACTCATCAGACCAGGCAACGTTTTTCCAATCTTCTATTGTCCAATTTCGATGAGCTTGTGCAAATTGTAGCCTCAGTTTCCTGTTCTTAGCTAAAAGGAGTGGCACCCGATGTGGTCTTCTGCTGCTGTAGCCCATCTGCCTCAAAGTTCGACGTACTGTGCGTTCAGAGATGCTCTACTGCCCACCTTGGTTGTAACGGGTGGTTATTTGAGTCACTGTTGCCCTTCTATCAGCTTGAACCAGTCTGGCCATTCTCCTCTGACCTCTGGCATCAACAAGGCATTTCCGCCCACAGAACTGCCGCTCACTGGATGTTTTTTCTTTTTCGGACCATTCTCTGTAAACCCTAGAGATGGTTGTGCGTGAAAATCCCAGTAGATTAGCAGTTTCTGAAATACTCAGACCAGCCCTTCTGGCACCAACAATCATGCCACGTTCAAAGTCACTCAAATCACCTTTCTTCCCCATACTGATGCTCGGTTTGAACTGCAGGAGATTGTCTTGACCATGTCTACATGCCTAAATGCACTGAGTTGCCGCCATGTAATTGGCTGCTTAGAAATTAAGTGTTAAGGAGCAGTTGGACAGGTGTACCTAATAAAGTGGCCGGTGAGTGTATAAGGCTCTGTTCTCGGGTGTGACGGTTACTATATAACCCTGAGACCGACGGTTATAGTTGAACACCGTCATTAGAACTCTACCGCCAAAACCGTGTTATTAAAATATCTAGCAGATTATAGGCTACTAATATCAGTGTTGGAGAGTAACGGAATACATGAAGGCCTACCGGCGGTACGTATTCAGAATACAAATTATGAGTAGGCTAACTGTAGTCTCCACAGAACATAAAATATTTATTTTATTTTTCGTGTTCGCAATTATGAGGACAAAACAACGTGACAAGCTCTGAAAGCGGCACTAAAAGATGCTATAAAACTTCACAGAGACATCAAACAGAAAGCACAAAACCTTTCTTTAAAGTGAATTTCGTTTTGTATTAAATTGTATCTTAATTTTAATAAATGTTTCATCAACCAATTGCCTGGATTTAATAAATAAGAAGTAAAGATAGCCTAATCACGAAACGGAGGCGTCGGCGCGTGAACTGGAGCTCGTCTCATAAATGAACCGAAACTCAGCATATAAGGTAGACTAGGCTACTCTCCTCACAGACATGTCTACTTTTAAACAGAACACTTCAAAACGAAAGAAAACGGACTACAGACTGCCCTTTGCTTTATGTGATCCGTATGAAATGTGCATTTCTCTCTGCGCGTTCACTTGCCTACTGAAGATCGCGAGTCAGCATCGTCAACTTCATCTTTGCAGCACTGACAAAGAACTTGTTTATTATAATAAACAATTAAAATATCTTCTTGCTATATTTTACATTTTCATAATCATTAGCCTACTTTTGCCGGTTCTTTATGACAGAGTGTAGGTGCTTTATTGGCAGTGTCACCACCGCATCACCGTACCAGCGTGGATTTCGTGTGATTTCTCATTGTGGTGGTGATATTATGATAACTCAGTTTAATTAATAATTGATTAAAAGTAATTCCATTTTGCAATATAATTTTCATCAGTCTCTTGTGTGATCAAATAGGCTACAATCCACTTGTTAAAAACGCCCCACAATGCCACAGTGCATTTGATTATAACTGTGAAAAAAAGTAAAAAAATGATTTAAAATTATTATATTAAAATTATACATTTTTCGAATTATAATTACAGATCGAATATTCGTGCACATCCCTAATAGATAAATATATCCCAAACTTGAAATGAAATGTTTGTACTTGTATATTTTGTTGTATTGTACTGTATGTGTTTTTCATGCCAACAATGTTAATAAAATGACCAAATGCATTCAGTGGCACTCATAATTTCTCTTATTTTCACCGGAAAAAATGTGGCTAGTGGAAATTCTGATTGGCTAGTAAGTTTAGAAAGTTACCAAATCAAAAAAGTTAATTTAGAACCCTGGTTATACGGCTGTTTACAGAAATATCAGTACCTCAGTTCAGGATCAAAAACTGATGTAAAACTGATTGGAAGAACAACTGATCTCAAGATACATGGACATATAGAAACATTTAGCACAATCTTGTTCCTTAGACTTATGATGACTTCGGTCCAAAGGTTTAGGGTCAATTTATAATGGAAAGGATTTGAGTTTCAGTCTTAAATTTCTTGGGCAAGTACCAATGTACTTGGAATAACTTCAGATTTGAGACTTATCTTCCATTTTTTTCAGGAGAATAGTATAGTGAATTAAAAAAAATAATAAATACCCCCTAACTTTGGGGCTGCTTATCTCTGTTAGGAGAGCAGATATGAAGCATTCGTCTGTAAACATGATGAGTCTGAGAATCCACGGGTTACAGAGTAGCGAAGGAAAAGCTTTATACTGCTCTCTCGTCTCGTTCATTCAATGGTTGTGTGAATGTCTTCACACTTATGGTTGTGCCCTTTTGGAGCCTGTGGTTTGTTGCAAATTTGTTTTGTTTCTCTTTTTCTCTCTGAATGAGACCTATTAGTGTTTTAGACTTTTATTGCTTTATGCAAAATTTGGTATTTGTGAATTATCATAGAACTGCTTGTACAAGCGATAAAGCTTCCACTACAGCCAGTTTATAGCTCGCTCCCATTCGCTGGGTTACAATCTAATAAAAATTAACAGAATTTTACAGTAAATTTTTATTATTGACATACAATAGATTATGCTTGTTAGTGAGGTCTAAAACTGTGGTTCTCAAGCAGGGGGGCTCCACAAACTTAAGTCTTAAAATTATTTTAAAATATGTTGTGTGCCATGAAGACACAAAGATGGACACTGTAGTTAAAGAAAGTAAAATTCAATATATTGCAATACAAACACATAGGGCCCTATCTTGCACCCAGATACGAGACACGATCTGAAACGCAAGTGTCAAAGCGCAAAGCGCAAGTACCTTTGTGGGCGGGTCTCGGCGCTGTTGCTATTTTCCCGGCAGGATAAATGCGCAAATCTAAAAAAATCCTGGCGCAAATCTAAAAGGGGTTGGTCTGAAGTAGCTTCATTATTCATAGGCGTGGTTTGGGCGTAACGTGAAATAAACCAATCAGAGCGTCATCCAACATACCCTTTAAGAGCAGGTGCGCATGTTGCATGGCGAATTGTTATTAATACGGCGGATTTACCAGGCGCGCGCCAGGAGCGGTTCACAGCCGAGGAGACGACGTTCTTTTCAACCTAATTTTCCGTTTGTATTTTTTTTTTAATCAATATACTGTTTGATATTGATTTTTCATTTTGACAAATGTAAATAAAGAAATGTCACAAATAAACACTCTCAGATGTTTTGGACTCGTTCTCTCTGAATCACGAATATATGCATGGTTATATTTTTTAAATGTAGTCGAACATTAGACCGATATTAATTAGCTTTACCTCACTATACTGTAGATGACGCAGCAGCTCTTCTGCCAAATACGCTCTCCTGTCCCGTGCTGCTGCTGGGGCATTTGGGTTAAGTGGCATCGGCACATGCAGTTCACCATCACGTCTCCTTAAGTCTTCTAATGTTTCCTCATCTATGTCAACAACACAACCTTGATTTATGGAAATGTTGTGTAAAACACAACATGCCACAAAGAATGCTACAACTTTTTGAGGACTGTACTGTAAAGTGCCTCCTGGCCTATCCAAACACCTGAAACGCAGTTTCAGTATGCCGAACGTTCGTTCAATTACACAGCGTGTTTGTGTGTTTTCGATTAAACCGTATTTCACTCATTGTTGCTGGCATCAAAAATGGTGTCATCAGCCATGCCATTACTACAATTAGCCTGAAAAAATTGGGTAAATGTAAGCTAGATTTAGGCTTACGACATATTTCTTACATCTTCATGGAAACCACAATGATTTCCCTCATGTGTTAATATTTTTCCTTGTTATAATGTATGATTTGCAAAAATAAAAACTGCTGCATCTGTGTTGATGAGAGAATCAAAGTGTATGCGCGTTGTGCACCCGCTACATTATGGCCAAGCATGCGCGCTTAAAATATCATTATGAACAACGCGCCACTGACTTTTGACTAGGTTTTTTCTGGTCAGTGGCGCAATTGTTTTCTGGAACTGCAAAATAGCACCAGGGAATGTTTGCGCCGAAACACGCCTCTTTTTTTGCGCCGACCCGCCCAGGGAGCGCGAGTTAATTTCCTAGTTTACCGACGTGCGTCTGTGGAGGGAAAAGTCCGCTTTGCGCGGGTGCAAAATAGGAATGATACATGCGTCAGTGTACAAAGTCAATTGCGCTGAGTGCAAGATAGGGCCCATAGAGGTACCCACTCAAAAAAAAAAAAGTCCAACCAACCAACATCATAATATTTGGACAGCTTCAGATTGACCACTGTCTCTAACGAGTTATACATAATTTAAACGTCGCCTCCAAACACAAGCTCATTGGCAAGGATTACCGAAGGGAAAGTGTACTGACACACACACATGCGCATATTTACGTCTCGTTCATGTTCAATTCTGTTTATTCTATTTCAGCAACTTTCATCTGTTGTAGACAAACCATATGAATAAAAAAATCTGTGTTTTGAATCGGTTGAGTGAATGATTAAAAGGACTCCCTCATAAAGGTCACTTGTCTCCTACTGGTGTAATGATGTAACCTGCAGAATGAGCCACTGAAACCAACACTACCAGTGCGACGACTGACAGAAACACAAGCAGATTTGAGGGCTGTTGTATAATTGTGAATTTATTAAAAGTTCTTGTATCATTAGCATATTTGGTACCACAAAACATTATTCAAATGACAGATCTAGCAACTTCCCCAACAGCATGTACAGTATATTAGGATATTAGCCTATATTACGTGTAGTAGATAGGGTAGTACAGAAGTGTCATCTTCTGAATTACAAATCAATTATTCATAAATTGTAAATTACTACAACTGTAAATGCATTCCTCACAGAGCTTATGGCAATTCAAGTATTTCTCTTCATTAATACTCTTTCACTGTTTTTATATCCCTTATATGCATTTACAGTATAGGGAGTACCGCTTCTATATATTTTTAATCAGTGGTCAATAATTCAGGCCAGTTATGGGTTATACAGTGATGAAAAATATTCCTCCTGAAGAAGTGAAGAGATGCGGATCCGTCTCATATGAGACATCGCTCATGTGTTTTCGCATCAGGAGAGAGATCAGCAAACGCGTAAAGTGCTGAATCAGTACCTGTGTGTCCAAGCCCGCAGTGTCACGATTAGATCAAAGGAAGACTGAGATCATTGAAAAGTAACAGTTTGTTTAATAAGTAACTCAGAACACAACCAACAGGCGAGACAGTGTGCAACGCACACACAATACCAGACACTAAACTGAAGACAAGCAGGAACTTACACAGATGACGAGACAATGACAGACAGTTGTGAAGAACATCAGTGTCTATAGTGACTGATGACGTGCAGGTGGGGAACATGAGGGATGCTGGGAAGTGTAGTGCTATTGAGGTGTGTGACAGCGGGATTGTAGGATTCCAGATGTTATTTAGCTCACAGACTCAACCGGACACAAGCGGCGCTGGGATTACCATCTGATGCTGATGTCAATCAAGTCTCCTTCATTTATATAGCGCTTTCACAATATATGGATTGTTTACAGCAGCTTTACAGTGATAATAGGAAATTAAGGTAACAAAGATTGTTTTGGCTTTATAGCAGCTCTAGAATAAAGTTATTGTCCAGCTAAAGTTACTTTTGATTGATTCAGTTCCGTTGTGAAGATCATTAGTTATTAACTTAGGGGCCGCTGACACGACACCGCTCTAACCAAAACCCTTAATGCGCTCCGGCCACTCATTTGCTCGACAACAGTGTCTGGTGCTCGAGAACGCAAACCTTGAAACAGGTTCCAAGGGGCAAGTTTTTAAAAAATGTGAAAACATTATCATCTCTGCATAAACTTCAAAAACGTGAATCTGTGAAAATGCTGACGCCGTGCACATGCGTATCATGTTTAGTCTATAGAGCTTCTGTAGCCCGCCCCATTTCTGCGCTGCGCTCGATGTCTTTTGACTTCCAGTCTGTATTTTCACAGCGATCTTAGTTATGAATGAACGGCTCGTTTAAAAAATTTTCCCGGTCGACATTTGTTAAGACATCTGCTTTACAATGCTTATGATAAACATTACAGCGATGCCATAGAGATATACAGAGCGACCGCAGTTTCTCTGGTGCATAAGGTCTATAGAGATGCGCGTTTGAATATATATATATGTGTGTGCAGGTGTGTAGTCTTTCTTTACAAATTGACCTCAACAAATGACTTGTCTTGCAGCATAATACAGAATTTATTTGTTGTTTCCGTGGATATATGTTTGAATGTTGGGTTTCACTTTCTTTTGAAGTTCCCTTTAACACATTACAGAGTAATAGTAGAGTATTAGTAGAGTAATAGTAGAGTATTAGTAGAATAATAGTAGCATAGTAGAGTATTAGTAGAGTAATAGTAGAGTATTAGTAGAGTACAAGTAGAGTATTAGTAAAGTAACAGTAGAGTATTAGTAGAGTGTTAGTAGAGTATTAGTAGAGTAATAGTAGAGTATTAGTAAAGTAAGAGTAATAGTAGAGTATTAGTAGAGTGTTAGTCAGAGGTGGGAGTAAGTCACACATGTGCAAGTCACAAGCAAGTCTCAAGTCTTAACCTTCGAGTCTCAAGCAAGTCCAAGTAAATTTTTTATAAAAGCAAGCAAGTCAAGTCAAGTCACTGCCTTATGTCAAGCAAGTCAAGTCAAGTCGTAGCTTGGGTCACAAGTCACTGGCAAGTCATACAAACGTTTGATGATTTCACTGAACTTATATATTAAAATAAGTTAAAACTACAGAAGTTGTGGACTATGGTTTTATTTGCAACATACATTTGTTTAAATATGCATTTCCACATACAGCTGAGTGTTACTACAATAAAAATCTAAAAAATCAAAAATAAATACAATTTCAAACTACATAGCCTAAAATGTAAATGTAACTGAAATTAGGCCAACATTAAAGCATGAAAAAATAAAGATGCCTCAAACATTGCAGAAGACCATTAAAAGGTATTAAACAATTCACAATTCAAGTATAATGGTTCCTATACCACCAAATGGCATTCTTCAAACTGACATCCCGTTTATATAAGTTATATATTTTTAATTATGAAGTTAAAACCACTAATAGGTGGCGCCTAATCACCGCGTCTTAATGTACGAGTCATAGAAGCATTCAGTCAACTGATTTGTTCAAAACGGCAGATTCGTTCTGGAACTAAGCAACTAGGTCACTGAATCACAAATACGCATAACTCTTTCTGTGGCTTGTTTGGAACTATTGTCATTAAAGAAATAGAGCAAAAACAGAGAATATTTGGAACATTATGTCTAAAATGTCACATCACAATATTCACTCTGTTTACTGAACTGTTTTATAAAATTATCACATTTGCAATCGCGCCAATATTCTGGAAATATTTTTTAATATATGTTATAATTATGAAAATAACTCATACTAGGGCAATTTTTCCACCACATTTTGAATTTTGGGTGCATATTAATTCTGCTGGCATTTCTTGCCACCAACCCCCTGATAACATCTAACCCTGCTTTAAGAGAAACATAAACGACAAAACTAACAGTTTTCTATATTGTTTTTCATCATTGGAAAGAACGACATTTTTGGCTTTAAAGCATGATTTAAAAAGAAATGTGGCAAATTTTATACAAAACATATGCCATCATTAATTATCATTTGAATATTGACAACATTAAGCTACATTTGAAAACATAATTGTGTATAAAGAGGCATGCTGTTTTGACCAATATTCTCTCTAGATTTAAAGATAGTCAAATTAACTATAACAAACAGGTTAAACAAGCCATAGCTTACTTTTAGACGTGGTGAATGAAGTTCGACTGTTCG
>JAULUF010000074.1:2230000-2367500 GCA_031834385.1 Semotilus atromaculatus | reverse complement strand
TTTTTAAGATGGAAAAATGCGGTTTTACAGATACTAGACACATGACTTTCAAATGAAAGATTGGCATCAAAGAACACACACACACACACACAAACACACACACACACACAGGTTCCTAACTGACGACGAAGACTTAACAGAGCAGCCATCAAGTGTTAGACAGTATTCTAGGTTATTACGTGTGTTACGTAAGTTTTTTGTCCAATAATTAGAATCTCAAGTTTTTTCAGAATTAAGTAATCAGAAATTACTAATCATCCAATTTTTTATATCAGCTGTGCATTCCGTTAATTTTGTGAATTGGTAAGTTTCGTTTTTGAAGAAATATAGAGCTGAGTATGATCAGCATTACAGTGAAAGCTAATTCCATGTTTCCTAATGATATCTCCTAATGGTAGCATGTACAGAGTGAACAGCAGCGGTCCCAGTACTGAGCCTTGTGGTACGCCATACTGAACTTGTGATCGATAAGACGTCTCTTCATTTACTGCTACTAACTGATAACGGTCAGATAAGTATGATTTAAACCATGCTAGTGCAATTCCACTAATGCCAACATAGTTTTCTAGTCTATTTAAAAGAATGTTGTGGTCAATTGTGTCAAATGCAGCACTAAGATCAAGTAACACTAATAGAGAGATACAACCGTGATCGGATGATAAAAGCAAATCATTTGTGACTCTAACGAGAGCTGTCTCAGTACTATGGTACGGCCCTCGCAGATATCATTTCTTTCAAGAAAGGAACACAGTTGTGATGATACAGCTTTTTCTAATATCTTTTGACAGAAAAGGGTTAGTTATAATTTTCTCCCTGATATTATCAATCTTCTGAGTAAATATTGTCCCAAAATAATATATCATTAGCTAAAAGAATTTACCTATTTAAGAAGAAAACATTTTTATTCTTTTCCTAGTTTTATTCTGATCCTATAGTCTTCTAAATTAATTTACAGATGAGGTATTTTATTTAATATTTGTATAAATTTATCTATTTCATTTTCCTTTTTTGTCATGTTTACATAATTTAACGTACTGTATTGTCTATTTTAATAATTAAAGTAGTACAATATGTTTTGTAATTTCTGTAAATGTAGATTGACGCCATTCTGATAAATTAGTGCGGCTTTATTTTGTTGTAATTGAGCGAGTAGCCTACCGTCCCTTCCCGGGCGCCGTATTCTTGGCGTTCTTTTCCATCATGTGCTGAAGTTGAAAGAAGTTCAACTTTTAAAAGTTATCGCGTTTTTAGACTTAGCGTTTTCCCCCATTCCACTGCCTTTCGTCTGGCGTGTTTAAACGCAAAAACACGTCCCTCGTTTGACGCACACATTATATTTACGGCGAGAAACAGTGACGCTGATAGATTATATCCAGCATATAATTTTTTTTACATAACTCGCTTTAATATAATTTTATGAACGGTATGTACGATTAATCATGAACATCATGCACCCGCATGTAATGGTTATTTGTGAGTGTTGATCATTAGTTCTGCGTGTCTGAAGAGATCTTCTCTTTACTGGTGTTTTCTCCAGTAGTGATGATGGTTCGGTGACGCGCGCGCTCCTGCAGAAACGCACAGTTTGGACTGTATGCGGAGGATCTGAACGCGTCGCGAGGGGAACATCAGTCGCGTTCCCCTGTTTAGATCCACAGCATCTGTGCGCGTCGCGTCGCTCTGACTGCAGCTCGGCTCCGCCTGCGGCGCGGGGCGTGTCTCTGTGGGCGGGTCGCGTTGCTGATGTGAAGACGCAGGTGACGCGGCGCTTAGCACCATCGGAAGACGCGCGGTGTCGAGACGCGTTGCGCTCTGACGGATACTGGACATTATTCAGGAGATTCCGGAGAAAACCGTAGGAGTTTGGGCAGAAAGAGAGACGGAGACGCGGGGAGAGAATTCCGAAGGTAAGAGCTGATCTATCATTGTGTGTGTGTGTGTTCGTTCGTTCGTTCGTTCTCGGTTGTCTCTGATCAACATCATGACGATGTGTCCAATGTTACACTCATGAGCTGCTGAAGAGCATCAGTCTGATCTCCGATGTAAACGCGGACCCGTGTTTTCCAGGTGTGTGTGTGTGTGTGTGTGTGTGTGTGTGTGTGTGTGTGTGTGTGTGTTTGTGTTTGTGTGTGTGTGTGTGAGAGAGAGAGAGAGAGAGAGAGAGAGATCTCTTGTTTCGGATCTGGTTTGATCTTATAAAGTGTTTCTGGAATAATTATGAAGGTTACAGAAGAGAATAGCTGGATGCGCGTGAAGGAAGTAATTGGCCGATCACTCATGAGTCTCGACACACATCTAACATGATCATGTATGCAGTCTCGAGAGAAACAACACAATGTTTCCCTTCACAATCTCTAGACTGTTCCGTGTGACACACACACACACACACACACACACACACACACAGCGAAGTAAGTTGTGTGTGGCGTTACGGACGGTCGTTGTGTTGTCGCGCACTGTCTTGCCTGTATTATGTTCATTTAAATTATCTGAAATCTAAAAGATCTGTGTGTGATTTCACATTGAGTTCATGAGTTCATGTGTAGCGAGGATGATGTGAGCGCGCGAGGCTCCTCCGCTGGGGTGCGATAGACGACCTCACTGAGGCAACCCGCAGAACACACACACACGCACACATACACTCACATACACTCACTCACTCTCTCTCTCTCTCTCTCTCTCTCTCACACTCACACACACACACACACACACACACACACACAGACTATCTCTTTACACAAAGAGAGGAGGATGATGACAGTATGTATGATTTGGATAGCTAGTGTGTGTGTGTGTGCCTGTGTGTGTGTGTACAGGCTTGTCTTTATCTGCCCTTTTCTAATAAACCCCTTCAGTTCAGGAACCCCTTTGTGAAAATGTACTCATAACAATAACTGAGGCGTTTCTCTTGCAATTGGGCTCAGAAATCTGTGTGTCTGTGTGTGTGTGTGTGTTGATACTCTGGCTTTGTCGTTTATTATGACATGTCATTAGTATGCTAATGATATATTGATGTGTGATTGATCAGTAGGGTATAGATGAGTCTGACTGTTTAGTGTGTTCAGAGAGTGTGTGTGTGTTCAGAGTGTGTGTGTGTGTTCAGAGCGTGTGTTCAGAGCGTGTGTATGTGTGTGTTCAGAGCGTGTGTATGTGTGTGTTCAGAGCGTGTGTATGTGTGTGTTCAGAGCGTGTGTATGTGTGTGTTCAGAGCGTGTGTTCAGAACGCGTGTGTGTGTGTTCAGAGCGTGTATGTGTTCAGAGCGTGTGTGTGTGTGTGTGTGTGTGTGTGTGTGTGTTCAGAGCATGTGTGTGTGTGTTCAGAGCATGTGTGTGTGTGTTCAGAGCATGTGTGTGTGTGTTCAGAGCATGTGTGTGTGTGTTCAGAGCATGTGTGTGTTCAGAGCATGTGTGTGTGTATGTTCAGAGCGTGTGTGTGTGTTCAGAACGCGTGTGTGTGTTCAGAACGCGTGTGTGTGTTCAGAGCGTGTGTGTGTTCAGAGCGTGTGTGTGTTCAGAGCGTGTGTGTGTGTGTGTGTGTTCAGAGCATGTGTGTGTGTGTGTTCAGAACATGTGTGTGTGTGTGTGTGTTCAGAGCATGTGTGTGTGTGTGTTCAGAGCATGTGTGTGTGTGTGTTCAGAGCGTGTGTGTGTGTGTGTGTTCAGAGCGTGTGTGTGTGTGTGTTCAGAGCGTGTGTGTGTGTGTGTTCAGAGCGTGTGTGTGTGTGTGTGTTCCGAGCGCGCGTGTGTGTGTGTGTTCCGAGCGCGTGTGTGTGTGTGTTCCGAGCGTTTGTGTGTGTGTGTTCAGAGCGTTTGTGTGTGTGTGTTCAGAGCGCGTGTGTGTCGGTTCAGAGCGCGTGTGCGTTCCCTGTGCGTTCCCTGTGCGTTCCCTGTGCGTTCCCTGTGCGTTCCCTGTGCGTTCCCTGTGCGTTCCCTGTGCGTTCCCTGTGCGTTCCCTGTGCGTTCCCTGTGCGTTGTGAAGGAATGTTTGAGCTGTTTTCCTCAGATGTGCTGTGCAGAACAAAGCTTCGCCTGATTGGATTAATGTTGGGATAAAATGCATTTGGCCTAATTATGGTTCTCTCTCACTGGCCGATCTCTCAGGATCTTTGTGTGTTTGTTTCATAGTAAGTGTATTTGATCTGCACTTTTCAAATGCACATTGTGTCAAAGCAGCTTTACAGAAAATAAGTGTATATCTCCCTATACACGAGTGAAGTGAATCGTAGCTGTGATTAACATGTTTCAGAAGCTTTAGCTGTTAGTTTAGTTCCTGACAGCTCTTAAAGTGGGAGATGAGCTGAAAAGCTCTTTGTCTTTGAACACTGATCCCGATCTCAGCGCTGTGCGGCGATGCTCCAGACGTGACCCGGCCTCCTCACCTGTGTGACCCGGTGCCCGATCTGATGTAATCCCTCTCGTCTAACCAGTTAAGCTGAGATCCTGAGGACAGCAGATCGTGAGGAGTGTCTCTGAAACATCCTCAGCGCCGGTTAGCGATCCGTGACGCGGCTCAGACGCTGTGGTGATGGAGCCGAGGCTCTTCTCTCCGTGTGATCGCGACTTGCAGATGTGGAAGGAAAACATTCACCCAGAAATGAGGAAAAGGAATTAGTTCAGCCAGAAATGAATATTCTGCCATCAGTTGCTCACCGTCATGTTGTTTCAAACTTTGTGTCATTGAAACCAAAAGAAGAACATGTGACATTGGTTCCAGTCTCTTCTCACGGGAAACTCACGAAGATGTCGAAACAGATGTTTTAAAGCATTGCATATTATTAAGGCAGAAGTAAAAGCATAATGTGGTGCTGATTGCACAGCTCTAAGGCGGGCGGTCCAGTCGGTTATAGTTTCTGTTCTGCAAGATACTGTTCACCATCAAGGTTTGAGACTTGAGCTTCCAGGACAAAACGGAAACAAATGAACCATCTCTGAAAATTAGACGCTCAAAATGATCCCTTCAATATGCAATCAAGATAAAGACAAATCAACATAATCCAGCGTTAGTAAACCTTCTACCCATGATGTTTACATCTGTACGAGGCCAGACCTAGTTATATCAGGCCCAGTTATATCAGGCCCTGTGGAATTTGAACCTCATATAGAAACCTTGGACATAAATCTTCTTAAATAATTCACTTCTGTCCAGTTCCTCATGGAGTTTGAAAGAGTTGTGGAATTGTCCTGTAATAAGAAAGCTGACACTTACCCACATATTCATCATCAGAATGTCTTTGAAATACAGTAAGAAGCCTTTTCCGTATCATAATCCTATCTCTACGGATGGGTCTTGATTGACAGCTGTGGACCTGCAGTGATCGGCGTCCAGCAGAGGTCAGAGGTCAGATCCCAGACCAGCGCTCCAGTTTTACAGCAGGAGCTCGGGATCCATCCCTGGCTCTGGAACATGGTGACGTGCGAGAGAACTGAACATGAATGAATAATCATTGATATGTTAAAGCAAACCAGTCACAGAGACTCGAGTACAACAGTGTTTTCTGCTGGATTCCAGGAGTGCCGTTGTTGGGAATGAACTGCTCGCTCATGGGATGACCTCTGACATCAATCCTTTATTCAACAAATATATATTAGAGAAATGGCAAGCAATTGGTAGAATGTCAAAATAACTAATTATTTGAAGTAAATTCTGTGGTTGGGAAAAGATGCGTCTACACTACGAGTTGATAATCCCAGCCATTGGATTTATATCAGGAGAAAATCCAGAAACATGTTCTCTTAAACAAAATCCTTCATTCCTGAAGCATGTCATATTCGACTGTGCTGGATTGAACCCTTTTTTTATTCATCTAACATTTATCTAGAAAGTCTTAAAGTTAAACCAAATAAAGTTTAAAAGCTTTGAGCTGAAATAAATAGTAAAAACCTGATATAGTTTCCATACATTTCACCATGAAAATATCCTGCCGTTAAAGAACAAACAAGCGGGGCGTTTTAATATTGTGATTTGTGTGAAAAGAGCGAATCAGAAGGAAACCACACAGGCTTGGAATGATGGGATACGAGAACGAATAAGACAAACGTATATTTTGGCTCCTGGTTTCTGTGGTCGGCGGTGAGCAATTGCTGCTCGAGATTGAAGAGAAACAGAACCTGTGAATGAAACGGTGAAGAACAGTGATTTGGTTGATGGAAGCCATAGAACTGAAGGAGTTTAATTTCAATAATTGTGAGGGAGATTGATCTGAAATAAGCGGGATCGCCAGAGACTCGTTCCTCATGCCAGTGGAAGTCAATCCTCCCACTCGTGCGGGGCGAGTGAATCTCCCAGATCATGGTTAGTGCGGGGCGAGTGAATCTCCCAGATCAGGGTTAGTGTGGGGCAAGTGAATCTCCCAGATCATGGTTAGTGCGGGGCGAGTGAACTCCCAGATCAGGGTTAGTGTGGGGCGAGTGATCTCCCAGATCAGGGTTAGTGTGGGGCGAGTGAATCTCCCAGATCAGGGTTAGTGCGGGGCGAGTGAATCTCCCAGATCAGGGTTAGTGCGGGGCGAGTGATCTCCCAGATCAGGGTTAGTGCGGGGCGAGTGAATCTCCCAGATCAGGGTTAGTGCGGGGCGAGTGATCTCCCAGATCAGGGTTAGTGTGGGGCGAGTGATCTCCCAGATCAGGGTTAGTGTGGGGCGAGTGAATCTCCCAGATCAGGGTTAGTGCGGGGCGAGTGATCTCCCAGATCAGGGTTAGTGCGGGGTGAGTGATCTCCCAGATCAGGGTTAGTGTGGGGCGAGTGAATCTCCCAGATCAGGGTTAGTGTGGGGCGAGTGAATCTCCCAGATCAGGGTTAGTGTGGGGCGAGTGAATCTCCCAGATCAGGGTTAGTGTGGGGCGAGTGAATCTCCCAGATCAGGGTTAGTGTGGGGCGAGTGAATCTCCCAGATCAGGGTTAGTGTGGGGCGAGTGAATCTCCCAGATCAGGGTTAGTGCGGGGTGAGTGATCTCCCAGATCAGGGTTAGTGTGGGGCGAGTGAATCTCCCAGATCATGGTTAGTGTGGGGCGAGTGAATCTCCCAGATCAGGGTTAGTGTGGGGCGAGTGAATCTCCCAGATCAGTGTTAGTGTGGGGCGAGTGATCTCCCAGATCAGGGTTAGTGTGGGGCGAGTGATCTCCCAGATCAGGGTTAGTGTGGGGCGAGTGAATCTCCCAGATCAGGGTTAGTGCAGGGCGAGTGAATCTCCCAGATCAGGGTTAGTGTGGGGCGAGTGAATCTCCCAGATCAGGGTTAGTGTGGGGCGAGTGAATCTCCCAGATCAGGGTTAGTGTGGGGCGAGTGAATCTCCCACATCAGGGTTAGTGTGGGGCGAGTGAATCTCCCAGATCAGGGTTAGTGTGGGGCGAGTGAATCTCCCAGATCAGGGTTAGTGTGGGGCGAGTGATCTCCCAGATCAGGGTTAGTGTGGGGCGAGTGAATCTCCCAGATCAGGGTTAGTGTGGGGCGAGTGAATCTCCCAGATCAGGGTTAGTGTGGGGCGAGTGATCTCCCAGATCAGGGTTAGTGTGGGGCGAGTGAACTCTCAGATCAGGGTTAGTGTGGGGCGAGTGAATCTCCCAGATCAGGGTTAGTGTGGGGCGAGTGAATCTCCCAGATCAGGGTTAGTGTGAGGCGAGTGAATCTCCCAGATCAGTGTTAGTGTGGGGCGAGTGAACTCCCAGATGAGGGTTAGTGTGGGGCGAGTGAACTCTCAGATCAGGGTTAGTGTGGGGCGAGTGAATCTCCCAGATCAGGGTTAGTGTGGGGCGAGTGAATCTCCCAGATCAGTGTTAGTGTGGGGCGAGTGATCTCCCAGATCAGGGTTAGTGTGGGGCGAGTGAATCTCCCAGATCAGTGTTAGTGTGGGGCGAGTGATCTCCCAGATCAGGGTTAGTGTGGGGCGAGTGAATCTCCCAGATCAGTGTTAGTGTGGGGCGAGTGATCTCCCAGATCAGGGTTAGTGTGGGGCGAGTGAATCTCCCAGATCAGTGTTAGTGTGGGGCGAGTGAACTCCCAGATGAGGGTTAGTGTGGGGCGAGTGAACTCTCAGATCAGGGTTAGTGTGGGGCGAGTGAATCTCCCAGATCAGGGTTAGTGTGGGGTGAGTGAATCTCCCAGATCAGTGTTAGTGTGGGGCGAGTGATCTCCCAGATGAGGGTTAGTGTGGGGCGAGTGAACTCTCAGATCAGGGTTAGTGTGGGGCGAGTGAATCTCCCAGATCAGGGTTAGTGTGGGGCGAGTGATCTCCCAGATCAGTGTTAGTGTGGGGCGAGTGAATCTCCCAGATCAGTGTTAGTGTGGGGCGAGTGAACTCCCAGATCATGGTTAGTGTGGGGCGAGTGATCTCCCAGATCAGGGTTAGTGTGGGGCGAGTGAACTCTCAGATCAGGGTTAGTGTGGGGCGAGTGAACTTCCAGAGTGAACGGCAGATTCTCCACGATCAGGAGAAGATGGAGGGATCACAGCGTTTCAGACGTACAGCACTGAGACCTGTAACGCTGTATCGTTTTGCAGACTGCGTTGAACTAACTTTAATGCGATTTGAGCATGTAGGGGTCATGAAGTGCATTTTCAGAATTTTATATGATGTTTCTGGAGGTTAGACTTATTTTTTATATGCTGTATATTTGTAAAATTATCATTTTCCATCCCGGTTTCAGAACGCCTGCAGGGATTGATTCATCACACCATATTATTAACACTTTTAATTAATGTCACTTACAGTGGAAGCCTTATTTATTTGTACTTGAAATGATATATAATATATTTGTACAAAATATAATAATATAGGCCTATATGATTTACTTTAATGCTGTGAAAAATATAATATAATATAATGCAGTCTGATTAAACACACAAGTCTGTATTTTGTACGAAGGAAGATCTTTGTCTATATTTGTGTGTTTTACTAGTGTTTTTATACTCTGGATTCTTGACTCTTCACTTCCACACTGGAAACAGAGACACGACATTTAAGTGCTTAAATTTCCCTTATTTATATTACAAAGTGTGATTGAAATTTGAACTACTCATTAATTATTGCAGTCTGAGTTCTCCTACATGTTTGTGATTAGAATAAGCACATCGGTCTACATACACCTGTGAATATGTGTGTGTGTGTCCATCAGTGTGTTCTGGACGTGATGCACAGTTATAAACTCTTACACACACACGCCTGTGAATGTGTGTGTGTCCATCAGTGTGTTCTGGACGCGATGCACAGTTATAAACTCTTACACACACACGCCTGTGAATGTGTGTGTGTCCATCAGTGTGTTCTGGACGCGATGCACAGTTATAAACTCTTACACACAGACACACCTGTGAATATGTGTGTGTGTCCATCAGTGTGTTCTGGACGCGATACACAGTTATAAACTCTTACACACACACACACTCACACACACACACACACACTCCTGTGAATATGTGTGTGTGTCCATCAGTGTGTTCTGGACGCGATACACAGTTATAAACTCTTACACACACACTCACACACACACACACACACTCCTGTGAATGTGTGTGTGTGTCCATCAGTGTGTTCTGGACGCGATACACAGTTATAAACTCTTACACACACACACACTCACACACACACACACACACACACTCCTGTGAATATGTGTGTGTGTCCATCAGTGTGTTCTGGATGCGATGCACAGTTATAAACTCTTACACACACACTCCTGTGAATGTGTGTGTGTCCATCAGTGTGTTCTGGATGCGATGCACAGTTATAAACTCTTACACACACACGCCTGTGAATGTGTGTGTGTCCATCAGTGTGTTCTGGATATAAACTCTCTCTGACGGCGCTCTCGTCCATGGACGGACACAGACATGAGGACAACAACAGGGCAATTACAGAGACGCCATTTCACAAGGAAATCTAATTCTGCTGCCCTAGTATATAAGTATATTTATTCAGTATATTTATTATATAAGTATATTTATTAATTTATTCGTTAAGTATATTTATTGATTCTGTGATGAGTGTGTCCTACAATAAGACAAAAAGAAATACACCAAAGGAGTAACCTGCGGCAGTCAGAATGTGCAGAAAGACTAGTGTGTGTGTGTGTGTGTGTGTGCGTGTGTGTGTGTGTCTCTGCAGTGCTGCTGCTGATTCAGCGTTTCTCTTCAGTTCTCTGTGTGTGTGAATGAGTTCAGCACTCTTATCTGAACAGCTCACAGTTTAACACACACACCCACACACACACACACACACACACGATTCAGGCTTGTTCCTCTGGACCTCATACAGTGAGAGTGGGTTTTTGTGATCAGGCAACTGTAAAGGACGCCTATTTCTGTGCCACAGTAACCGGTTGATTGTGTCTGGGCTGCCTTGATCTCTGCCTGATTTATCTGTGCGTCCAGCGTTCCTTCATTACGTCTCTGTTACATTGACACCATTGACCTCTCTCTATCTCTCACACACACACACACCCACACACACACACACACTCACACACACGATTCAGGCTTGTTCCTCTGGACCTTATACAGTGAGAGTGGGTTTTTGTGATCAGGCAACTGTAAAGGACGCCTATTTCTGTGGCACAGTAACCGGTTGATTGTGTCTGGGCTGCCCTGATCTCTGCCTTATTTATCTGTGCGTCCAGCGTTCCTTCATTACGTCTCTGTTACATTGACACACATTGATACATTGACCTCTCTCTATCTCTCTCACACACACACACACACACACACACACACACACACACACACACACACACACACACACACACACACACACTAACACAGATGTTCATCAGCAGCTGTATTAACACACCACACCTCTCTCTCTGTCTCTCTCTCACACTCACACACACACACACTTTACACAATTTGCTTTAAATAAGGTTTTTATATACTATTGAAATTTCAGTATCACAAAAAAACCTAATACTAGAAAAAGTACTAGATAAAAGTCTACAACAGTCAGTATCTGCATTTATATGGACTTTAATAATCTGATTATAATATCGGACTACTAGCACAAAAGTCACATGTAACCTTGTCAATCAGCATGAATTGTCCAATCCGATTAAGATTGTAAGGGCTTGTAAGGGTTGCTTTAAGCCTTGGCTAATTCAGTTGTAAACGACAGGACTTTATGTCGGAGTTAAACAGCCGCGTGAGAGCGGTGGCTGGCGATTCTTCTAGTCATTTCTCTGATTCATGAATGTAAAAGTGATGGTCATCCCTGCCTCAAACCCTCGGACAATTCAGCTCCTTTATTGCCAAATCACACCGTTTTATATACATTGATTTTATTTATTATGTTGTGTGTTTTGCCCTTGATTTTACGTAGGAGTCTTTAAGTTTAGACTGCAGACCTTCATGCCTGATTGAATCAAAACCTCTGGAAATCTGCCAAGCAAGCAAAGATTTAGGATTCCCATGGTCCCAGAAACTATGAATGGGCAGATTCTCCAGTTAGTTTGAGCTGATTTTACACATACTGTTTTTCTTTTTTTTTTCTATGTGTTTTTTATTTTGAAGCTCTTCGCAGTTACGTTAAAAATAATAATTTTACAGCCTGAATCAAGCCATTTACATTGTTGTTTTTGCTTATGTTATGATTTCTCCTTGTGGATTCATAGCTAGATGTTGTTGCCAAACAACTACTTTTTCTTCAGACATATTTACGCATATGAATTGTGAGGATAAATATTTTCTATAGAGACAGACAGATGGAGAGGGAGACAGATGAGTCTGTAGATCTATTAGTTTCTAGCTGAAGAAATAAATGTGATTCTTTCAGTCTCATTAAATTAAATTAATGAATGTTTCACTTCATGTGCTGAAAGAGAAAAGGCACCTGCTGCCTTCAGACACATTCCAGCTATATACCCGTGTGTGTGTGTGTGTGTGTGTGTGTGTGTGTGTGTGTGTGTACAAAAGTCAAGGACGAGGTGTTTGTTTATTTTTTTTCTGCTGTCACCTTCATTGGTGTGTCGAGAGGAACTCCTAGACCAAACTGTCTCTCTCACTTCATCAGGTCAGGTGCTTCTGAGAGAAAACACTGCTTTTCGATGGCACGTTCAGCATTATGGACAGCTACTCACGTTCAGCTACACACGTTCAGCACCACGGACAGCTACGCACGTTCAGCTCCACACGTTCAGCACCACGGACAGCTATGCACGTTCAGCTACACACATTCAGCACCACAGACAGCTACATACGTTCAGCTACACACATTCAGCTCCACAGACAGCTCCACACATTCAGCACCACAGACAGCTCCACACATTCAGCACCACGTTCAGCACCACGGACAGCTCCACACATGCACCACGTTCAGCACCACAGACAGCTACACACATTCAGCACCACAGACAGCTACGCACGTTCAGCTCCACACGTTCAGCACCACGGACAGCTATGCACGTTCAGCTACACACATTCAGCACCACAGACAGCTCCACACATTCAGCACCACAGACAGCTCCACACATTCAGCACCACGTTCAGCACCACAGACAGCTCCACACATTCAGCACCACAGACAGCTCCACACGTTCAGCTCCACAGACAGCTCCACATGTTCAGCACCACAGACAGCTCCACACATTAAGCTCCACAGACAGCTCCACACATTCAGCACCACAGACAGCTCCACACATTCAGCACCACGTTCAGCTCCATGCGTTCAGCACCACAGACAGCTCCACACATTCAGCACCACGTTCAGCTCCATGCGTTCAGCACCACAGACAGCTCCACACATTCAGCACCATGTTCAGCTCCACACGTTCAGCACCACAGACAGCTCCACAGACAGCTACACACATTCAGCTACATACGTTCAGCACCACAGACAGCTACACATGGACAGTGTAGCGTGTGAAAGCGCACCAAACACGAATCTTCCATGTGATTCATTCAAGCATAATTCCACACAGAATTTAACACTCCAGACTTCAAATCGACATTCCAGCACCATAACAATCCGGCTCCAACCAGTCTACTCGAGCCTACGAAAACTCCCAGTAAGAACTATATGGCCCTGCAAGCTTCAAAGAGATGGGCCCTGGCAGGAAGAACATTGTCAAAATTAGATAGTTTGGAAAAGACTGATTGGTTCAGAGATGCCACGGGATAGGACCCACCAAGATAATGCCAGAGGTCATTTGATCCCATGACAGAGATGTAAAACAGACCTCCCCCTTCTTGAAGACCTTTGAATGACCTCAGTGTTGAGATCTCTTCAACCCATAGAGACTGAGACTTCACATACAAATACATAAAAATCATCCTAAAACAATTCTTGACGAACTTATAATCAAACATCGTTCAACTACATAATTCTATATTGTGTCTTCGACCCCTGTCTATTATGCTTATATCACATATAAGTCATGTAATTGTTGTAACTATTAGATGTGTGAATGAAAGTGTATCGTGTCTCCTATCAATGCGATCATATGTTCTTAATTCAGACGATGGCTTGATTGAAATCTGTGTAAAATGTTTATGTTCTTAAAATGGAAATTGTCTAAACTGAATCCTCTGCTCAAGCTGCAGAATAAAGGAACCACAGATAACGCATGATTTACGATGAGTAGTATCTTATTGGTCAGGCCTCATCCAAGAGGCTGGACAAACTTTTGAGTTTAAAATCTTAGACCCGAACAAAGAGCTGGGTTCTTAAGAAAAATACGGAGAGAGATACTGAAGAGTATGCTCTAGGGAGAGCTATGACAAAGTAACAGACGGACGAACATGTAGACGAGCAGAGAAAATGACCCAAATCAAGATCAGGGTTTGAAACAGCTTCATTCAAGCCATCTAACTCGTCTCACTTCCCTTTCTTTTCCTTTGTTTTCTTTTCCGTTAAAAGTCTCGGTTCTAAGTTAAGTTTTGCTGCAAAGTTTCGTTTAAACGTTTCGACTGCAAAGCCCTTCCAACTTCAAAGACTTTCATCCATTCGCCAACACACCACGTGATTGGCCGCCCCAAGACCAGGCACGAGGAGACAGCCAGCCGATCAACGAACCCGGGGAACCCCCTTTATGACGACAAAAGGATCCCCAAAGCAAACCAAAGACAAGCAAGTAGCCTCCAGACTCTTAACTGAACTGGTGCATTGATATAAAATTGATTAACCCGCCTAAGAAACGAATGAAGGGTTAAATTAATGATTGATGGTTTGTTCAGGTCATGTCTTTTAAGTGCATATAGAAACTTGCGATTTCACTATCTCACTCCTAAAACTCATTCTTCCCTCACTCTCTTTCTTTCTGCAACTCGTATGAATGTGTGTGTGTGTATGTGAGTGTTAGATATTAGTTTTATGTTTTAGAATAATCAATAAAGTCTTACATTTTAAAGATAATTGTTCTTGTGTTATGTGCTTACAGATTTAATGTCTTAAACTGCTGATCTAAGTTACCTTGCTAATAAATAGTGTTTCACTATAGTTTGGATATTTATATCCGCTGCAGAGGTTATAGTTACGGCCCGAATGAACGCTGAACGAGTCATTTGCTCGGCCGTATGATTCTTTTTTAGCTAAATTGGCCTTCTGGCCCCTTTATGCATATTATTATTATTATTATTATTATTATTATTATTATTATTATTGTATGTGTACGTTCGTTACAACAGCTACACATGTTCAGCACCATGTATTCAATTTGTGTGATGGCTGTTTGCTCTCATCTGTCTCTCTGTTTAATTCAAATGTACTTTATTGGCCTGACAAATAAAAAAAGACAGTGCCAAAACATGTGGTTTATCCGTTACAGTGCCATTGTTTTTCACATTAACTTAATTAATTTATTGTGCCTAACTTTGGTACTAAGACAAGAGTGAAACAAGATACTACATTTCTACTTTTAACATTATTTGCTCTTCACACATTCTTCTTTAAACATAATAAGTTTCAGCTGTTTGAATAGTGACCCACATTTGGTTTTCGACCATTGAAAATGGGTAAAATTCAACAATTTGGAAGTGGAGTCACACTGAGATCCCCAAGGGCCTTAAAATGGAGATTACAAAAGAAAAGTTTATTAAGAATGAACTAGAAGGATATTAAGATTTCTTTAGTACTTCTTAATTGACAGGCACATACACTTTGGAAAAAGAATATTTATGGCATTCAGACATGTTCTTCATAGTCAACATGTTCTTCGTGCAGTTTCTCAGAGGGAAACCAGATTTATTTCTCTTTTCAACATTATTTGTTCTTCAGACATTCCTCTTTGGGGAGAGTAAGCTGATGAAGTTACCCACGTTTGGTTTTTGTCCACTGAAAATGTCTTCAGTTTAATAATGGAGCCACACTAAGATCTCCATATCACTGGAACCTAACCATATTGGGCCTTAAAATTTGAGATACCAAAAGAAAAGATTAAGAACCAGAATCTCAAGGAATATTAAGATATTTTAATACTTCTTGAGTTACAGGCATGTTAACTTTAGGGATAAAACAACCAATTAGTGTTCCGTCCCATTTTTGCACACACATTGTTGGATTATAATGCAACAAAGATTAGTAGTGTTAACATACACCATGTGTCACTTTTTGATTGATTTATGGCCCTGTCGCTCATGACTGACAGAATTCTTGTATCATGAAACCAGCGCTTCTGATTTATGATGGGGTCACTGACAGGCTCCGGTATGTCTAGGCTGCGCGACGCCGTGTGACATCCTCCTGCTGTGACATCCTGGGTTGGATGTGTGAAAGAAAGGTGTCTGCCCATGGCCTTCCTGTTTATTGACCGTCTACCTGCGCGAGATAGGTGTTATGTCCGTGTGTATTCTGTCTGCTGGGGAGCCCCGAGTTCACACTTCGCCAAAAGCTGCGTGTATAAATTCATGTAGAGCGCGAACGCAGTTACTGAAGCATACTAGTGTCTCGTGTCTCGTGTCAAGCGCGTCCGTTGTTTTTGCCTCGTTCTCAAACAATTTTCGTGAATCGTGATTGCAAGAAGATGGATGCTTGTCTTAACAGTAAGTTTGTTTAATTTTATTTAGTAATATTATTACGAGGCTTTATTTATTTATATGAATCATTGTTCTATTGCGTTACTAAGGTTTCTCTGCGCTGCAGGTGATGTTGGTCTCTTCGAGATTATTGATGAAATTAATTTCCTGAATCAAGCTAGTGGTACGTATGATTATGTTTAAATATTGCATAGAGTGTGTGTGTGTGTGTGTCTGTGTGGCGGATAATCATGTTTTATTTTGTTTTTGTTTTTACCAGGAGGCGTGACGGTGCATAGCACCGCAGCTGCATCGCACAACAACGCTGGTTCATCTTCACGCGAGAGGTCGGACACGCGAGCCCTCGGTAAATGTTAAATGTTGTTACATCCGTGTTTAAACGCTGTTGTGGATGTGTAAAAATGTCTTATCTTCTTTGTGTTTTTTGTTTTTACCAGGGGCGAAACGAGTGACTATCTCTGCGTTAGTGCATACAGCTCAGGGCGACAGCGCGAGCGGTAACATTACACCCCTTGGTAAACTGCTTTTGTAATTCGTCTTTATCAAACATTTATATTAGTATACGGTGTTATGGATTGTTGAATTATTTTAAAAACTTTAACATGTGCATTTCCAGAAGGAATATCAAACGTGGTGAGTGCGATTGGTGTGTCTGAATGTGCGAACGATGCAGGCAAGGATGGTTTGGATGGCATAGCGACAAGACCGAAAAATAGGCTTAAACGGAAAGCTGCTGTGTTGTTCCATGCGGACGCAAAAGCTTCTGCTGATGGTTCTTCGAGAGACGTAGGCCTACCACAGACAGCCGCCGCGAAGAAACCAAGACGATCAGCTGTTAAAAGTAAGTAATGAACAAAAGATGCTGGATTGTTTTCTGTTCACAGTAAATCAGGTAGATAAAATGGATATGTGTGTGGTATTTTTATTTATTTTTATTCAGACGTAATCGTGAGAGATTGAATGTTTTTATACAGTGCCAATACGTTATTTTAGTGCTGTTGTTAACATACACATTTTAATTGTTGGTGAAAAAAAAAAAAAAACATAATACACAAACCTGCATATCTCTTAGAGCAGGCGTTTATTTTATAAATTTTAGCTAACACCAATGGTCAACTGTGTGTAAAAGTGTAGACATGGTGATTTTTTAGCCTATAGCGCCCTCTATAGGGGATGTTCTAGTATTACAGTGTCTGATTCATAGATGTTAGTCTGGTCTTATTTGAGTGTTTGTTCATATTTGTCACCCCAGATATAGGTTGTTATAGAGTTTGGTATTTTTAACATTAAAAACAATACGACTAATAACAGATTTTTTTTTTTTAATTTAATTTTATTTCTTAGACTTAGAAAATATAATAATATTAGTTTTGTTGTTATAATATTAACACACATCTGTACTAACTTAATGTTTTCACTCCTTTCTTCTTCTTAACAGAGGTGTTCGTAGCTGACAGTGCAGTTCCGGATATAAATGATGTTCAGAGCTGGACTGATGGCTTGATACAATCGTGGGATGATTGTGTATTTACAAACTCCCCTAAAGAAACACCGCAGTCTGTCCCATCCAGCAAACGTGTGGTGACCGTGGAAGAATCTGACCCTGAAGAGCTGCCTTCAAATCAGGAGGCTTACAGACGGGAAACACAACGCAATAAAGACAATCAACACATAGACGGACTGATACAGGACTCTGTCAAGACCGCATTGAATGCCTTCGAGGTACGTTTTGACAAACGCCTTAATGCAATTGAGAGACGTTTAGATGCCTATGAGGCTGCACAACAACAACAGGGTATCTGGATTAAACAAGGCCTAGCAGCACAGCGGTTACATAGTGGGGCTATCCAAAAAGTAGCCGGAGAACAATGCATGATTGTGGATTTGTTAAAGCAACTTGTGCTCACGCTTAAAAAGAAACAGGGGTGAGTTGTGAACATTTTATATATTTTGTATTGTTTGTTTAATTCACACAATTTTTTTTTTTTTGTTACACAGAGGATGTGATTTTAGCATGACTGTATAGTTATTGGTTAGGTAGTTTTTCTTTCTATCTTTTTTCACTGTATGGACACGGGGTTTATCATCCATAGTTTTTAAATGTGCGACCACCTGTGGTTTTAAATAAATAAAATAAAAAAAGATCTGATTTAAAAATGTCTAAACGTTGTCGGGAGCCAGATGGTTTTGATCAGGGTCCGGTAGCTAGGTTTAGACGTAACGATGGTAGTGTGGTGCCCCTTGAACAGTGCAGTAACGCAGAAACATTGCTCTATTTAATACAGACTGTGGAGGATATGAATAGGTCTGAGTCTACAACTGATACGTTGGTAGAATTATTAAACATTGTGAGATCAATGTCCGATGATGATCCTGAACCAAATAATGATTTTGAACATGTTGTAAACACCCAACAAACAGGAGAGGTGTCAGAACCTCCTCCAGAACCAAATTCTGCAATTGATCATCTTGTGTCTTTTCACCAGTCAGGAGAGGGCCCTGGTACTCGGACACACCGCACACTCAGCCCTGATGCACCCAACATGGGTCTCACAGATAGAGATATAGAATCACTTGTAACAGTGGGTGGCGATGTTAGTGGGTACACTGTACTGCCACGAGCTCGGTTCAACGGTCTGGAAATCCACAGGCTTATAAACCTTCGTGAGATTTCGTCCACAGATTTAGCAGCCTACACCGTGTTTTTACATGACACACTTTCTGAAATTGTGGAGTTTTCCAGACTGTTAGGCGGAGACGGCTGTTTAATCAGCATCACGTTGAGGGGGTCGAGTTTGACATCAGATGTTAGTACGCTTTTGACGGGTAGCAATGGTTATAGTGTAGATCTATTTATAAACGATCTTGAAAAAATAATGCAGAGCAACTCTGACGTCCAGTTTGATGAGAGATTGAATTTAAGACTGTCGATAGCGAGAAGTAAACGCGGCGGTGCTTATCGAAAGATCCGTGATCTTGCCCACAATGAAGTGATTTCCAAAAACAGACTTAATCTGTTCTGTCCCACGAACATTTCAAACAATCTTTGTTTTGCAATCTGTCTGGCACATTTCCTAAATCCACAGAAACCACACGTAGAGCTAGAGTCTGTAGCATCTTCATTGCAGAAGTCAGCTGGCTATGCTGATCAACACAAGATAGCGTTTAATGACATCAGACGGTTTGAACAGACGTTGAACGTTAAAATAGTTGTCTTCTATCGGACTGATACGGGGGTTTTGGAGAAGTATGCAAACACAGACGATCCGCATCCTAAAACAGCATTTTTGTACCTGCATGACGATCACTATTTTATGATTAAAAATCTACGTGCATTTATTGGCACCCCATACGTGTGTGAGTTCTGCTACCAAGGGTTCACCTGTAGGAGAGATCACAGATGTCGGTACATCTGCGATGTCTGTAATGACCCGGAATGTCATAAACAACCCAAAAAGCCGAAACATTGCGGTGACTGTCTGCGGTACTGTAAGTCTGACTATTGTTTTGAGATGCATAAAAAACCACCTCAGGGTATGCAATATGCGCAGTGCGACGTGACTAAATATTGTAGTAAATGTAATAGACGTTACCATGTCAGCGGTGATAAACCCAAACCCCATAAATGTTCTGCAGATCGTTGTGTGCACTGTGGTGAGAGTTTGGTTACCGATGGTGTGCATCAATGTTTTATCCAACCAGTTAAGCCGGAGATGCCAAACGATCGTTACATTTTCTACGATTTTGAGACCCGTTATGAAAATGGTAAACACGTTGCCAATTTTGTATGTGCTATCACGTTTAATGGTGAGGAATTCGTGGCTGAAGGGCCCGATTGTGTGGATCGACTCGTTAAAAAATTCAGACAACCACGCTACCTTAATTACACATGGATCGCGCACAATGCAAGCGGGTTTGATAATTTCATTATTTTGGAATTCTTTACTAAGATGGGGATTGCTCCTAAAATCACAATGCAGGGATGCAGGCTAATCTTAATGTATGACACAGCTTTCAAACAGCGTTTTATTGATTCATACTCATTCATACCCATGCGTCTGGCCAAGACACCTGTTGCGTTTAATTTGACTAATGCTGAGAAGGGCTATTTTCCGCACCACTTTAACCGCATTGAAAATGACAACTACATAGGCCCGTACCCTGACAAGAAATTTTACGGGTATGCGACAATGTCGAACCAAGACAGGGCGTCGTTTGATGATTGGTACAATACCATATCTGACAAAGTGTTCGATTTTAAAAAAGAACTGGCGCTTTATGGTAAAAACGATGTCGTTTTGCTGAGGGAAGCTTGCCTGAAGTACCGCGACGAATTCATTTTGTGTACAGGCCTTGATCCATTTAATTACACCACTTTGGCAGCAACATGTATGGCTACGTATAAAACACACTACATCCCTAAAGACACAATAGCTCTGACACGTAACAATGCGTACACCCACCAGAACAAGACTTATTCAAACATCTCAATTGAATGGCTTGAGTTTGTCCGAAAATCGCGATCCATAGATGTTCAACATGCCCTTAACAGCGGTGAGGCGTCATTTGGGAAATACTATGTGGACGGCTTCTATGATGACGGCTACATGAAAAAAGCATTCGAATTTCTCGGGTGTTTTTTTCATGGGTGCGAGCGCTGTTATAACCCCAATGATATAAACCCTTTATCAAAAGTGCCTTATGGTGTTCTGAGAAGACAATGTGATGATAAGATTGAAATTTTGGAGCGCGCGTACGGTCTTCAGGTCGAGGTGATTTGGGAATGTGATTGGGTCCGCGCTAAACAGACCGACGCAGCAGTGATGGATTTCATGTCCACTTACGAACACACTGAAAGATTGAAACCACGTGAAGCTCTATTCGGCGGCCGTACCAACGCATTAAAACTGTACCACAAAGTTGCGGAGGGCGAGCGGATTAGGTATGTTGACTTTACATCACTATATCCCTACTGCCAAGCTCGAAAATGCTACCCAATTGGGCATCCTGAAATAATACACAAGGATTTTCAAAACCTTGAAGATTATTACGGTCTCGTCAAGGCTACAGTCCTTCCGCCACGGAAGTTGCTTCACCCCGTACTGCCTTATAGGGCCGGGGGTAAGTTAATGTTTCCTCTTTGCAGGACATGTGCTGAACATCAGAACCAGACACACCCGTGTGTGCATACTAATGAGGAAAGATCAATTCATGGGTCCTGGGTTAGCATTGAACTGTTAAAAGCCGTTGAGAAGGGTTATGTAGTGACAAAAATCGATGAGGTCTGGCATTTTCCCCAACGCTCTGAAACATTGTTTTGTGATTATGTTAAAACATTTTTACAGTTCAAACAGGAAAGTTCAGGTTTTCCAAAAGACGTTGTGACCGACGCCGACAAAGAATCTTATGTTAGAGATTACTTTGAGAAAGAAGGGATTAAGCTGAATCTGGACAAGATTGAGTTTAATGCTGCACGCAGATCCATTATGAAGCTACTTCTTAATTCTTTATGGGGGCGGTTCTCAATGCGCGAACAGTTGCCGACAACCGAAATACTAACAGACCCTGAACAGTTTGCCCGATACATTTTTGGCGTTGAGTATGACCTCAAGCATTTCTCATTTGTGTCAGACGCTGTTGCAATCGTTCAGTGGGCTTACGCAGATGGGAAAGGTACCCAGACTCGTGACATTAACGTCTTTCTCGGGGCTTTTACAACAGCCCATGCACGGTTAGAGCTTTATGATCTCATGGACAGGTTGGGTGATAGAGTGCTTTATTGCGATACAGATAGTGTTGTGTTCACGTCTAAAGAGGGTGAATATGAGCCTCCACTAGGTCCATATCTTGGCGACCTTACTGATGAAGTTGGGGATGGAGACCATATTGTTGAATTTTCTTCAAGTGGTCCGAAAAGTTACGGGTATCGGACTTCTAAGGGTAAGGTCTGCATGAAGGCCAAAGGTATCACGCTGAATGCCGTAAACTCTGAGACCATTAGGTTAGACTCATTAATTGGTCTTGTCGATCAATATGTGAGGGGGCGGGGTGACAGTAATTACATTCTCGCATACACCGACAGTATAGTGAGGAACAAAAAGCAGTTCACATTGCACAACAAGTCAGTTGTGAAAAAATTTAAAGTCGTTTACAACAAGCGTATTTTGCTACCCGACCTAACTACGCTACCATATGGCTACTGACAACGTTTTTGGGCATCGGGGAGTGCTAGACCCGAATGGTTTTGATTTCAGATTACAACACCCATTTTCATGTGTTTTAAGTGGTCCTTCTAGCTCAGGAAAAACATTTTTTGTAAAAATGTTGTTGGAAAATGCTAAAAGTGTAATTTCTAAAAAAATTGAAAACATTGTGTACATTTATGATTGCTGGCAACCTTTGTATGATGAATTGTTGAAACTGTATGATATTAAATTTATTGAAGGTATCCCACAGACCCTGAATGATGATCGTTTGTTCCCCACCAACAAGACAAATTTTTTGGTATTGGATGATGTTATGAAAGATGCTAGTAGCAATTCTGAAGTTGAACGCGTGTTCACGACCTATGTGCACCATAAAAACTTGAGTGCTTTGTATATTGTACAAAACTTGTTTTTTCAAGGTAAATCCAGCAGGACCATCAGCTTGAACACGAATTATTTGGTATTGTTTAAAAACCCCAGAGACAATACCCAAATTAATGTGTTGGCGCGGCAGATGTACCCCAGAAACACGAATTTCTTTATGGACTGTTATGAAAATGCGACCAGCATTCCTTTCGGGTACCTTTTGATTGACTTTAAAGCGAAAACACCAGAGCAGTACCGTCTCAGAACAGATATTCTGTCACAACACCCAGTTGTGTACATTCAGAAAAGAAAACATTGACAGAGAGATTTGAAAATGTCTGCAAGACTTTTAAGAAACCTGCCTCTTTTAAAATTGTTATTAAAAGCCACGCCTAAACAAAGACGCGTTATTTTAGAGGCGGCCGCAGACGAGCTCATTGTGACATTGTGTGAAGTAGCTCTTAACGTGGTCCATGGTAATATTCCACTAACACCACAACAATATCAGAAACTGAAGAGAAGAAGAAGCGAGATCAAAATTGTTGCAGATAAAAAGGTTGGAGTTAGACGCAAAAGAAGGTTAATCAACCAACAAGGAGGATTTCTATTACCTTTGTTAAGTGTCGCAATTCCCTTTATAACCAGTTTGGTTACATCTAAATAAGTTTGATGATGGAGTATGCTGAGAAGATGTTTTTAGTCCCACAACACCAGTTGGATAAACTGAAATCCTCTAACACCCGTGAGTCTATACAACAGGTTGTGGAGAATGACCTGGACATGACTATAAGAAATATTTTGCACAGGTCTGATCTGGATCACCATGAAAAAGCTAAGATGTACACAGGGGTTTTGCAGCGGTTTTTAACACTCACTAGACAAGGGGATAGGGAATCCGCCACATTAACATTAAGTCTACCACAGCCTGGTAATGTTGAAAAAGAAGACCCACCCGCTACAGACCATGTGAGTGCCCGTGACGATTTAGGTGCTTTTGCAGATGAGATTTTAAAGAATATTCCGCAGAGGAGTGTGAAAAATGTTCGTTACATTTTAGATAAAATGTCTAAAACTAAAGATGTAACTTCGTGGACTGAGTCGGGAGAGTTTGTGTTTAAAGGGAGAACAATCCCTGGTTCACACATGCTTGACTTAGTTAAAAGCGTCACGGCTCCACAAAAGATTGCTGACGAGCGGAGACCTGGTGGATGGCGCGAATTTCTGGAGGCTTTTGCTAGTTTAAATTTGCCACACTCTGTGGTACCAAACCACTATGTCAGACATACTATTAACTCTTTCAAAACCAAATCGACCCCCACTATAACAGGAACATCTAAGAAGAGTAAAAAACAGAAAGCGTTTCCGGGCACCCCGATACATTCAGAATATTCAGAAGACCTCACATTCAAAGCACCCGATCTCACCCAGACTAAGTGGTTAAGTTTTTAAACTCACAGTTTGTATGTATTGTGTACTCATTTTCTCTTGTTTTTTTTTTTGTTTTTTTTGAGAACTTATGATGTGACAATATGTGTGTGTAATAAAAGAGGGTTTAAAGAAATACATTTCCGTTCATCACTTGTTTTATTAAAAATATTTAGCATGAGACATGAACATTTCACCCATTTGTACACACTGAACACATTTGAAAACATTTTCATTACATGGAGCTTGTTTTAGTTTTTTCACAAATGCTGACACCTTTTTGTCATTTTTAATCAAATCATTACAATACAATTTCAACACATAGTCATAATCAAATCCCTTCGCCATGTGGTAGAGAAAGAACACACAATGTTGTCCACACGTGTCTGATGAAAAATCTTGGACTTGCACAGTTGAATGTTGAACTTGTCTAGAATTGAGCCTTAAAAAGTTTTTGATAATCGGCGGAAAACCATGGTAGTCTGGTTTATTACCAAAGCTGTCGAAAAAACACCCTACACCGTCCTCATTTATGTAGATGGCCACCCAGTGTTCCCCTGGGAGTCCTGAATGATGTGTATTGATTAAAACCATTGCTGGTAGCTTTCTTAAAGGGGCTTTTGGTAGATAGTCACATGGTAGAACTCCGAGAAAATAAGTATTGCATGATACCTTATCCATGACAGCCGTAAGCTGCACAGTGTTCATTTGAACGTGTTAGTAGTAATCAACCAGGATCTGACGGCGATTTGACACTTCAATCAAGCTGTCAAACAAAGCATAAACAATAAGGTTAATTGTACGTGGTAGTGGTTGTCTGAAACGGGCTTCTAGTCTAATATTGCCACTTTTGATAAGCGACACATGCTGGCTACACTCCTCATCTGGGGCGAAATTGAACGCATAGAGTGTATAGCCGTGCAGAAAATCCTCCCTATTGATGCATAGAGCCTGGTTTTTAAGATGCCTTCCAGTTGCCAGCGCTAATTGGTAAAACTCCCGCACTGCAGAACCGTTTTCATATTCAGGTTGCAGAGGCTTCGCGGGGTACTGTTGACCATCCAGATAAATGGCCAAAAATTCTAAATCGTAGTTTTTAAACGCAAAAGGGTTTTTATTATACGCCCCCACAAATGCATCGTTATCAACCATCGCTAGAACCAGAGATTTTGGTAGAGTTCCTAAGAACAAGTTTTCTTGATTGCAGACACGTGAGCCGGCAGGTACTGAGAAGTTTTTCAGACACACTCTGTCGATGGGGTACTTGGCAGTGGTTGAGAGTAGGGCTTGTGCATGGCCCAGTCTCACAGCGGGTGACACAGACACTTTTTTCACAAATAGCGATGCAGATAGGATGTTCAGTTTATAGGCTGTGGCATTGCTCCTCATCAGGCAGAATTCATCTTTACCTCTAGTCATTCTAATTTTAAGGTCTAGTCCATTAAGCAATAGTTTTTCTTGAAAGAAGATATCGCTGTGAACAGGAGCGAGTAGTTCGACTACATTACTAGCGTTGGTGAAGGCTGCTCTCTTTGTCAGACCACGGTTTTCACCTCCTGGGTCCGCAACATCCATGTGCCCGGCTGTGTCTAGGTAAAAAAGCCCTGCTGAGAAAAGCGTTTCAAGGGTATCTTTACCATAATTGGTAAGACATTCTATCATACAGCGATATGGATATGTGCTAGAACTCTGTGATATAAGCCGATCTCCAAGCGATACATCCACTTGTGAAAAAATAGTAGCTCCAGGATAGTTGACAAGCCCTACGGGATCTCCATCTGCAATGTCCGATCCATCAGCATTAGTGATTTTGAGGCGCAAAAAAACTAATGTGTTGTTTAGATCTATGTAATCCTCTCCATTCCCCGCAATAAAAAACTCCAGCGGCGATGTGTCAGATATTGCTGATAATGGTGGCACTTCTATATAAGTGTTTTTTTCAACTGCGGTTTGAGTTAGTGGCACTGTAAACAGATCCAGTTCGGACTTTAAACACTCCTCTGACATGTTGTGTAGTAATGCCATGATCTAAAATATTGTTTTAACAGAGTTCCTTGATCTTTTTGAAGCAGTACGCTTAGTTGTCTCCTGGCGCTTGCGTTTTACAACTGATGTTTTCTTGGGGGGACGTTTTGTTTTCTTCTGCTTCTGGCCACTCCTCCGCACCCCTGGTGGCCTAGATGCTCTTTTGCGAGCCATTACCATTAGCCCTGAACCGTCTTGAGTATCGTAGTTGTTGTTAAAAGATCGCGATAACGTATTACTAACAACGTCACTTAGTATGTTTTTTGCAGCTGATTTAAGATGCGGCTTGGCTATGCTAAATCCTCGTTTTAGTAGTGGTATAGCCATTCTAAAGAGCCCTCGAAAAAGGCCGCCCAAACCGGCCCCATACATAACTCCGCCTCCTGCATACCCGGGGAGCCCGCTGCCTGCCTGATTCTGGTAATAGGCAACGTAGCGCATAGGGTCGACATTGTGGTTGTTGAAATACACCATTTTAAACTAAATGTTTTACAGGCCTGAAGTGAAGTTTAATGCACACTTTTCCGTAAGAAAATGGGACGTGTTGATTTTGATCGTCCTTCACCTCTATAACAATATCCGTAATGACAGATTTGTTGATAGATGCGTAGTGCGGTTTGTCGTATCGAACACTGACTGTGTTATTGTTATCCCCTGTTATTTGTACACACTCCAGTAGTGGTACGAATGCATCACCTACGGATTGGTAACGGATAATATCCGTGTAGATATAAAGAGTATAGAAACCCCCGTGTATGTCCGACTGATGCATCGCATATGTTACAACATCCTTTTCAAAATTAGTTTTTTCAGGATTTGTTTTTTGCAGAATAGAATCTCCTATAGGGATGCCTGGTTTCAATCCTAAAATAATGGCTAGTTTTCCATGGAATGTTATTGAAATGTTAGGTTTTGCTTTCAGAAATACTTTGTTTTTTACACGGTCGTAGCCGAATACCCCCTGGGTTGCTACTAAATCATTTATTACACTAACTAGAGATGGGACATTGTCGTAATATCCTGTTTTTATTGGAATGCGTAGTTTCGACAAGCTGGTCGTCTTCACATCCACACCGTGGCGCATGCTGTTATTGTATTTTTCACCATCGGCAGTGGTGGGTCCTATGTTTATCTCAAAAACGGCATCATTGCTGTTAAAGGTGTACCAACTTCTTGGATATTCAATTTGAACTAGTCCTACCTCCCATTCTCCTTTTATATTTATAGGGGTAGCCAGTCTTGTTGTATAATTTGAGATTTTATTATTCGGGTACACAGACAGTGAAGCGTTGCAGGGTAGTGTGACATAAAATCCGCCCTCAGCCATGTCTGGTTTTTATACAACTGTATGCATCCTGGGTGTGTGTCTTGTTTTTATGGTTTCTGTACATCAACTAATTCTTTCTGATCGATCCATGAAGCAAATTTCGCAGGCCACCCGAGCCATTGTACCAGCACTAACGTTTTGCGACCTTTTGTCTTCTTATCTAAAATTTTTTCAACTTTAAAGGTTTTGTTTTTGTTGACAATTATTTTTTGCAATTCTTCTGCGTAAAAAACACCATCGATAACATCCCCGTCGTAATCACACAATCTGTAAACAGGAGGATCCCGTGGTATACACGCTGATATAGTAAAATACTCTTGTGTGTAGTTTTCCTCATAACCCTTTGCAAACGGGCCTCTGACTTTAGAAATTCGAACCACATCGCCATTCTTGTATTTAAATATGGGGTTAACACTACGAGGTCGGGTATCTCCATATAGGTTGTGTAACACAACAGACTCGTTTTCTTTCCCCACATCAATCGGCCTCATCTTGATGCTTCTGTGATGGCTCGCATTGTATCCTTGTGTAATGTCTTGAAGTATGTCGATGTACCTTTTGGAGTTTGTAGCTGTTAAATATCTCCACATTCTACCTTTTAAGGTTCTATTAAACCGCTCAACAACACATGCCTTTAATTCTGTGGCTGTTGCGTAATGGGAAATATTGTACTTTTTTGTTACGTTTTGAAAGTGTTTGTTAAAAAACTCCTTTCCTTTATCTGTCTGTAATTTCTGTGGTACACGACCCTCTTTCAGTATGGATTCAAAAGCTTTAGAGACCTCTACACCACTCTTGTTTTTTAATGCCCGTACCCATGCATATTTACTGAACAGGTCGATACATGTCAACAGAAAATGGTTGTTGTCGTTTACCGAGGCATATGCCGACATATCAACTAGATCGGCCTGGAACAACATATCTACACCGTAGACAAAAACCCGATTCCTTTTGTATTTTAGAGGGGCAGTTCTATGTAGTGTATACGCATCCTCACCAGCGAGCCAGTCTGAAACCTCTTTATCGGTTAAACGAACCCCCATTTCTTTTAAAACAGCATCTTTTAAGCGTTTTTTCCCCCCTAAAGAACCGGGGTTAGAAGGTGTGTAGTAAGTCTTTTTCATTTCTTCCGACATGTTTCCACTTCACGCTCCACAAAAGAATAAACACAGATGGTTTAAGTGGTTAAGGTTTTTATTTCTTAAACAGTTAAAAGAAACATTGGCATCATACAGCATCGATGTAGTGTAGAAATTTTATACACATCACAATGTTGTTCTCAAGAATGTAATCAACCAGTGTTTCAACAATTTCACAAACATCAGTCTGATTGTTTCTAGACAATATGTCTACACATAGATCGGTCACATATGTACACAAGCACAATATATCGGCTATTCTAATACAGCTGCCGCATTCAGTCATCAGGTCTAAAATTTTTCTGATAGTTAGACAAACTGGTTCACCCGCATTAACGCATAAACGCATCATATCTGTCCATTCATTTGACACTGTTCTTACAACAGACATTTGTTTCTTGAGATTTGTAAAACGTTTGGTATCAACAGCACATTTGTTTACAGTAACAGATACATTGGTACACTCATTAATGATCTTATACAACAAGCTGGTCATCTCACATCTAATACGTTGTTTAAGCAACCACTTTGCCATTCCAGTTGCGAAACACGTGTTACCCATGTCACTGTTACTGTCAGACAACTTGGACAATACCTTTCCAGCTGTCCACAGCGTCATAGACAATTTGCTCACTACTGACGTCCACAACTTTCTCTCTGACTTCACGAAGCTTTTCCACAATGAAAACTTCGTCACGCAGTTCATGTAAAATAGCCTCCACTGATCCTTGAATCCTCTGGGGGTGAACCCTTAAACCACAACGGCTCAATGCTTGAGCAACGATGTGCTTAAGGTCCGGTCTCACAAGATTACGCGTCAGTTCGTCAAAGTAGGCGTCAAAGAAATAGGGCCCCGGTTCAAATAAGCAGGAGTGTCTAATCTGACTGGGGTGATCCACTTCACAACCCAAACAGAGTTCTTTCAGCTTTTTGTTGATGATATGTTCCAGAAGGACCACAACAGTCGCTTTTATGATTTTGAATCCGTCAGAGCGGATACAGCTGTCTGTGTTGTCAATTCCAGCAAAGGCCGCTGCTCCAGCTATTGCGCCAGTGTTGCCGTATGGTGTTGTAAGGAAGGTCAGGTTGTGATATCCAAGGTCCATACAAAATTTATCCAACCAACTGTTGTCGCATGTTTGAGGGTGGGACTCCAGCGGTGTAGCATTGTCATCAGGCATCGCAGGGGCAGCCTCAGGGTTGTTGCTGTAGGAGTAGACAGTTGTAGATTCTTGAGACATGGTGAATGAATGTAGCAACTGAACCGATCTGCAGGCGTTTTTTAATGACTGTAATATGTGGGTGGGCTTAAGAGGCGGTCTTCAGCATTGGCGACGCCCTCCTTAGGGTGAAACAATTTAATCTTTACAGAACTGTAACGGTCATACATGTCGCACCATCTAAACATCTTGTCCACGCATGTAAATACAGTGTCAAGCATACGAACATCTTTCCACTGAAACAAAAATTTCATGTCATAGCACAAGTGATGCTCAGATTCACGAACAGGCCATGCTCGTTCGCAGAGCTTTGTCTTGTCGTTGCAGCAGAAAACATAAACACAATCGTCTGGTAACTTTTTACTATGGTCCCCGACCACACGAAATCTTGTGTCAGGAATTAAGCCATCCCACTCGGCTACGTACAATGGATTATCACCACAGTCGTGCAAATCTCTCCAAACGTAGTGGAAAAACACAAACCAGTCTTTGTCGTGGAAAATCAGACATGGGTTCTGAGATGTAAAATCTTCTTCAACATCTGCCGTGTAGAGTTTCACACAACGCTGCACCTTGTCAAACACATATCTCACCACACGATTACCAGACATTGGGAAATCACGTTTCACAAAAGCCGAGTCTTCATGAAGAAACTTTGTCAAGCTAACATTTTGCTGTTTCTTCCGCGGTGCAAAAGTTAGATCTTCTCTCATTTCAACAAGTCCTCTTGTTGGCGAAATACACATAACCTTTCTAGGGGTTTTAGGAGTTCTCGGAGCAGCCATTGTATCAGGAAAGTTGTAGAATGTCTTCTGTGTTCAACAGTGTATTCCCTAACCTTATTTAAAACTGCTGCAAAAAACGCAGGTAGTGACGTTGTTGTGAATAAGGTATAACAGGGCGGAACATACCATAAAAACTACAAAGGCATGTTTTGAGGTGTGAGTTCATTAAACCAGTCGTAAAAGTCAAATTTTAACAACTGCTTGATCTGTTTTGTCTTTTAAATGCCACCGGACATCAGCACGGAGGATGTCACACGGCGTCGCGCAGCCTAGACATACCGGAGCCTGTCAGTGACCCCATCATAAATCAGAAGCGCTGGTTTCATGATACAAGAATTCTGTCAGTCATGAGCGACAGGGCCATAAATCAATCAAAAAGTGACACATGGTGTATGTTAACACTACTAAGATTGCTAAAGTCAACAGAGTTAACTAGTAGATCTTCCAATCTCGTGTAAAAATAAAATCATGACGCTACCATCTTTCTAAAGTCATTTTTACCCCCCTGTTATGTGGCTCCAAATCTCAGGTGAAAATTGTCATTTTGACCCCCGCGACAAAAGTGTTTCTCAGTTATTCTAATTCATATTTTTTGGCTTTGTTCATCATTTCTGTATTTCTTTCACCAAAAAAAAAAACATGCCAGGGACTTCTGGTTGAGTTGATGCTCTTTTCTGATGATGTGGACGGGGCTATAACCAGTCACTCACATGAGATCAGCCAATAGCAAACCACAACTATCCAATCAATTACCCACAGACTCAATCAAGCCCCGCCCACATTAGTTCTTGTTCCAGAAGCGTTTCACTCGATATACGACTCAATAGAGAAGAGAAGATCAGCGCAACTTCAATTTCATGCTGACTTAAAATTTTACCAGCTGAACTGTAGTACCGAGTGATAGGTGGATGCTTTCAGACGTTCCCTTGTGTGTGTGTGTGTGAGTGTGTGTGTGTGTTTGACAGCATTGAGATTTTGTGGCCAATCTGTTGAGCATGTGAACGCAGCGGCCAATCAGAGGAGTTTAAGGTAGCCAGAATCCTCTCAGTAGACACAAATAGAAATCCATTGCTCTGATCAGTCGGTATCATTCTCTCTGATGTAGCGCGTGAGACTTGTGTTAATGATACTGAGAAACAGCTTCCCAGAATGCTTGTGTGATTTGTGTGGATCTAATCGTCTCCAGTCATGAATGTGGGTGTTATGAGAGATCCCAGTCTTTTCTCTTACATTTGAGAAAAGGAAATGTTCCTGGCTGATGCTTTTATTAAAAGTGATTCAGTTTATGCCAGTTTGCTTGTGATCTTCCTTTGTCACTTTGGTTAAAAGCATCTGCTAAATGAATAAATGTGAGTATGTGTGTGTCTGGGATTCTAATGGATGACCTTGAGCTTGATGACTCTGACGGCCACACACACACACACACACACACACGAGCCGGTGACGTCAGCACACACTCATGGACTCTGTCTCTGGATCTTCAGGACAGATGATGTGTGCACTAGAGGTTGTAATTCGACGTTGCGTTTTGTTTTTATCTCTCGTGTGACAGGCTGTGATTTCCTCTCAGAATCTCACGCTGGGCTGAAAACAGGAAGAACTGTCTGTCGCACATGTAAAAGTTGGCGGCATTTGAGAGGATTATTTTTTATAATACCAGCGTTGACTGATTACATGTTTGGCCGAGTGTGAACAGAACAGAAATGGTGTGTGTGCAGAAAGTTGTGTAGTGTTGATGTAACAAACAAACACAACTCAAAAATGTCTTAATTACTCAGCGTCTCTTTATTCATGTGTTTTTCACACTGAATGTTGCGTGTGGAATCCTCCTCTTTTGTGTGTGTGAGTTTCTCACTGGTGTGTGAGATTGACACGAGACCTGAGAGGAAAAGCAACATATGCAGCGCGACATAATGAAGATTCAGAGAGGAGAAGAAAGATGGAGACGACTTTGTTTTTGGCGTTTGGGCACAAGGTCATTTTTACACACACAGCCTGACAACATGCTGAGTCAAATGTCATTCTTGATTAGACGTGGCTTGCGGTGTGTGTGTGTGTGTGTGTGTGTGTGTGATCTCTCATTCTTCTCTCTGTTTGTGTTTATACTGGCCTCTTGTATTTATATGCACTCATAGACATACATATGAAGTGAAAGCAAGTACATACTCAAATAAACACATACACACAGTTTCTCACACAGAATGGACTGTGTTCTTCAGAAAGAGAGAGAGAAATCCTTACAGATTCACTGTGGTATGTTAATACAGCCGCTGATTCACATCTGTGTGTGTGCGTGTGTTTGTGAGTGAGTGTCTTTGTGTGTGTGTGTGTGTGTGTGTGTGTGAGAGAGAGAGAGAGAGAGAGTGATTCTCTCATCTCTCATTCATTCATTGATGAATGTCTGACAAAAGAGAAGATGTTTTTCAGTCTTTGTCTCTTCTTTCAGTGTGTGTTCAGTGTGTGTTCAGTGTGTGTTTCAGTGTGTGTTCTGTATGAACTGGATGTTTTCTGCTGATCGTGTAGGCGGAGGTTAACTCTCTCTCAGACGCTCGCTGACTGTCTTTATTGAGAGACTCAGTCTTCGTTTGTCTCGTCGGCTCTCAGATTACTGCTTGTTCTTTTTTTTTAATTAACATCTATGACTCCATCTCCAGTGTACACTTAATTATAAGTATTAGCAGAAGTTATTATAATTATAATTTTTTTGCACATGGATAGATTTAACGTCCTGCTAGTTCAATAACCCTCTCCAGCGTTTCCCTGTGACCTCTTTTGCTTGCTAATTTCCTGTCATAGCCTTCTTGGCTTTGCTGATCTATTACCCACAGTTCATTGCACTCTGAGCCTCTGGTGTCATTTTAATGACCAAAAAACTAATTTAGCAAAATTGACCAGCAGAAATCTTGAGAAATTAGTTTTATCCACTGTGTGGCCAGCAAGTAAAGTACACATATGAATCAATATTCCATTTCAATATTTAGATCTGAAGAAGTGTGGCTGTGTAATTTGTGGGCTGGTAATCAACCGTCTCTCTGGCTGATACTCATTCTCATCGATTGATTTGTGTTTCACGTTTGAGCCGCTTCACCCAGTATGGCTAACTTTCTAATTCCTTAAAAAACACCCAAGGTTTGTAAATGACACGAGACGACTGAACTGAACTTGACCGAATCCCATCGATGCTCTAGTTTCATATTAATGTATGAAATGAATGTGCTTCTGTATTTTCAGCTCTTCTTGTGTGATTGCCTCCTCCAGGATGAATCGTTTGTTCTGTTCTATAAGTTTCCTTTCATAAATGCATAATGTAAATGTTAAAGGGTTTTTAATTTTTTTTTATTTCCTGACAAATTAGAAGTAATTTGCATAATTTATTAAATTTGATAAAAATCATATAAAACATCTAATCAGATAATTGTCATGTTGTCGGTCAATCAAACTCAAGAGTTCCAATGGAGGATTTGGCTGTTTAACTCTTCTTTTTTCGATATTTGGCCCAGGTGACGTGATGATGCGTTCATGTACATCTTTACAGACCAAGTGTCTTGTAATGCTTCTGCTTTTGTCGCTCTTACAGTTTACCTTTGGAAAGCTCTTGCAAGACAGTATTCTAGGTTATTACATGCATGAGGTTTTTGGTCCAATTATTATAAAACTCAGTTTTTTTCAGAATTAAGTAGTAGGAAATTACTAGTCATCCAATTTTTTTATATCAGCTATGCATTCCGTTAATTTTGTGAATTGGTAAGTTTCGTTAGGTTTTGTAGAAATATAGAGCTGAGTATCATCGGCATAACAGTGAAAGCTAATCCCGTTTTTCCTAATGATATTTCCTAATGGCAGCATGTACAGCGTGAACAGCAACGGTCCTAGTACTGAGCCTTGTGGTACGCCATACTGAACTTGTGATCGATAAGACATCTCTTCATTTACTGCTACAAACTGATAACGGTCAGATAAGTATGATTTAAACCATGCTAGTGCAATTCCACTAATGCCAACGTAATTTTCTAGTCTATTTAAAATAATGTTGTGGTCAATTGTGTCAAATGCAGCACTAAGATCAAGTAACACTAATAGAGAGATACAACCACGATCGGATGATAAAAGCAAATCATTTGTGACTCTAACGAGAGCTGTCTCTGTACTATGGTACGGTCTAAATCCAGACTGAAAATCCTCGCAGATATCATTTCTTTCAAGAAAGGAGCATAGTTGTGATGATACTGCCTTTTCTAGGTTATAATTTTGTCCTTAATATTATCAATCTTGCAAGTACATAAGTTCATAAAGTCATTACTGCTGTGCTGTTTAGAAATGCACAAACTTCTTATTGATTTCTCTTTCGCTTCTCCTTGCACTTGGATAGACACACACAGAATTATGTCCATACACCCGTCTCGACAAGTTTTCTCAAACACAGTCGATCATGTCTAAAGTGAATGTAAACAGTTGAAAAAGAGATTAGATGTGCGTTGTGCATTCAGTCTTAGTGACAGCAGCCTAAAAAAACAGCTAATAAACAAAGCACAGCCTTAACAAAGATTACCCTATAGTTCATTTATTCAATGAAAACTATAATGATATTTTACATTTAGGCCAAATTATAACATGTCTGTAAATGAAAAAATGTTTGACCTCACTTTATTTCTAACTTTGCCATTGTATTTATGCATCTAATTAATGTATTTGTTCTTATTTATTTTTTTTACTGACTGTTGCCTTTAAATAAAGTTTGAACTTTATTATTTAGGCAAGTAGTTGTTTGCTGTGGTCTCTAAGTACTTAAAGTGAGCTGTAAGTAATACATGGAAAGCAAAGCTTCCACCCCCAAAATATAGTTTATTCTTGCTGATCCAAAAAATTACCCGGTATAACATGGCATGTGTTGTTGTTCATCTGAGGTTGTATTTACCTCATTTTAAGACCTGATATCAACCAGATGATTTTTTTTAATTATGTCCTTGTACACAAAACCATAGAATTCAAAATGGTGTCCTTTTTTCTCCACATGACTGTATGGCTTTATGGGAGTATATTTATGTGGGCAGAGTTATATATGTTTGTATTTAGTTGAATGTAATACTGGTGATATTGAGGATTATGAATGTGTAAAGGTTCCATTAAATGTGATCTGTTGATGGAGCTTCTGATGTGTTTGGGTTTGATCAGGACTGCGGTGTTAAACGTGAGATTCTTGGGAACGTTTATCAAATGAGTAAATGACTCTGATAGGAACCTTTGGCTGCTCAAGGTGTTTTTCTGCCAGGAAGCTTTTCACAGATGGACTGAAGCTAATTAAAATGCAATGATGTCCAATTTGATGTAGTTATTTTTTGGCAGGAGTCTTTGGTGTCCATCTTTCGTTCAGAGAGAATCACTAGCACTCACAATCTTCAGTCTGATGGAGCTCAACTTACTGGCTCAATAGCCATGTTTCCACTGTCGGGCTAAAAGCTAGCGTGCTAGTGCGTGCCAGGGTAGTCGTGTTTCCTCTGTCACTTCCTCTGGGCTCTATCGGGCCTCCTCGGGGTCATGGCCAGGGGTTTTTGGCCTACCGAATACCTTGGTCCAAAGCAGGCCAACTGGGGCATGAACAGAAGCAGGAGACGGTCAACGGTATATCAGGCTACCGGCTAACTTCAACATTTAAGACATTTTAAACAATTATCTGCTCAGAACTCTCTTTCAGACACCAGCGAGTGCTTGAAATAACTTCCTTGCGATCTGACGGGGATTCTGATCACTGTATGAAGCGGAAATATATTTCTATGCGATGGGAAAGGCTAGATGCACTGTAATTTCATTGTATACCCGATGGTGCAATGGCAATAAAGATTCTTATCTTCTTATCTACTTATGCTAATCATTGCGGTAATAAACACACGTGTTTATGGAAAATACCTGAGACTGCTTGAAGAACGTAGACAAATCATATATGATTATAGTGGTGTATTTATTTGGTTTCATGTTTTATCTGTTTCTTCCCTGTGCCGTTGTTGATCTGGGACTAATGCATCCGGACACACTCCAGTTCACTGCTATAACTCATAACTCCAGTTTTCTGCTCTGGCTGAAGGTATAACAGTACAGAGACAGAGAGATCGCTCAAACCTCCACAGATCACAAGCATCGCATTATTTTGTGGAAAATTAATAGAAATGCTCAGGAATGTGACTGAAACATATTATGTTTTTTCAATATTTTTCTAATTATGTAAACCTTTAGACTTAAAAGCCTCAATAGAGTTGTTTTGTACATTCCTGTGATCTTCAGTAATTGGACGCTAGTGTAACTGAATAGGTATGTGTCTTTACACATTCTCTTTTTGTGTGAAATGGTAAATATCAGTTTGATTCAGCATGATTGATGTGCACTCCTTCTTGTAAACAGACCCACTCGCTGCACGACAACGCATGTGATGATGCGAAATGAGGCGTAGTTGTCCTGCGCTGGAGGCGGTCATATGCAAACGACTGGTACGTCACTTCGTACCGTGACGTCACTTCGTACAAAGGATCTAGAACTAGCTGTATTTAGAGCTTGATTAAATAAATGCTTCGTTTATATTGGGGAGGACATCTTAAGCTATGAAACTTGCAGGAAGTTTTAATAGTACATAGATCTCTTATATACCAAAAGATCAAGGCAAATTTGGTTTCTCATGTCATGACCCCTTTAAGTAAAGACCAATGGTTGGCTTCTGTTATGCTCATCTCGTGGGGTTGTGTAACGGCTTGTTTTAGAGCATCTCTAATGGCCCAACAGTGGAAACACAGCTGGAGTTTGGGCTCGGTGCTTCAGGTCCAGTTAGCCCTGACCAACACTGACCCAACAGTGGAAACACAGCTGGAGTTTGGGCTCGGTGCTTCAGGTCCGGTTAGCCCTGACCAACACTGACCCAACAGTGGAAACACAGCTGGAGTTTGGGCTCGGTGTTTCAGGTCTGGTTAGCCCTGACCAACACTGACCCAACAGTGGAAACACAGCTGGAGTTTGGGCTCGGTGTTTCAGGTCCAGTTAGCCCTGACCAACACTGACCCAACAGTGGAAAATACAGATATTGATCAATTTCTCTCCTTAAACTAGCTCTTTATATTAGTTTGGTCTTCCACTCAAGAAACAGCCATCAGTGTAACTTCAAGAAATTAAATATCGTCTAACATAAGTGTGTGTGTGTTTGTGTGCGAGTGTGTGTGTGTGTGTGTGTGTGTGTGTGTGTGTGTTAGTAGCTCTATTTCTTGTCCTTTGACAGTTTTATGAAGGAAGGAATCTAAATAAACAATCCAGAGTTGGCACAGACAGTCTGTAGGACATTTTCAGCTTCTCACTGTGGATTATAATACTTTAATTTGTCCTTTTGAGATCTGTACACTACAACACAGCAATATATTGAGCTGATGTGTTCATCATGAGCCGCTTTGCAATAACGTTCTTAGATTCTGTCTTTCTAGGGAACTTACAATTAAGAATGCAAATCAGTTTAGCAGTTATCAGGACAGGCTGTTAAGAATAAAGGACACCAGCGCTGCTCGGCTTTAAAGGGACAGTACTGCCAGAAAACCCAATTCTGTCATCATTTACTCTTCATAATGTTGTTCAAACCGGTATGATTTTATTCTTCTGCTGAAGACAAAAGACACACATCTGACACATTCACTGAATGTTTAACAGCCATTAGTGTCAATCATGTTATTCCCTCTCAGATTAAGATCTATTTTGATATTTTATTAATTAAAGCTGTTTAATTGTGTTTTACAGCTGGAACATAAAGGTGTTTTAGAATGTGAGAATTTTGTTTTTAATTATTGAAGTTTTAGAAGCAACAGGGATGTTTTCACACCGTCATATTGAATCTCACAGCTGATGAAAAGTATTTCTGTAGTTCTTTATACAATTATTCATAAAATATAAAGCTTCTTTATTGGTATCGATGAACCTTTAACATCCATAATGGATCATTTTCATTCCACAGAAGGTTCTTCAGATTATTAAAATGTTCTTCACAATAAGAACAAAAAGGTTATTTTAAGAACTGATCACTGAAAGGTTATTTGGGAAACTGAACTGATTTATTGAAGCCTATTATTCAATAACGCAGTGCTACTGCACAGCCATAACAGTGCAGAGACGCACACACGCTATTGGCTGGACAGTGGAAACACTCGCTCTGTCTGTCTGTCTCACTCTCTCTGTCTGTCTGTCTGTCTGTCTCACTCTTTCTGACTGTCTGTCTCACTCTCTCTGTCTGTCTGTCTCACTCTTTATTTCTGTCTGTCTCACTCTTTCTGTCTGTCTGTCTGTCTCACCCTTTCTGTATGTCTGTCTGTCTCACTATCTCTGTCTGTCTGTCTCACTCTCTCTGTCTGTATATCTCACTCTTTCTGTATGTCTGTCTCACTATTTATGTCTGTCTCACTCTCTCTGTCTGTCTGTCTCACTCTTTCCTTCTGTCTGTCTCACTCTTTCTGTCTGTCTGTCTTACACTTTCTGCCTGTCTGTCTCACTCGCTCTGACTGTCTGTCTGTCTCACTCACTCTTTCTGTCTGTCTGTCTCACTCTTTCTCTCTGTCTGTCTCACTCTGTCTGTCTCACTCGCTCTTTCTGTCTGTCTCACTCGCTCTGTCTCACTCTCTCTGTCTGTCTGTCTCACTCGCTCTTTCTGTCTGTCTCACTCGCTCTTTCTGTCTGTCTCACTTGCTCTTTCTGTCTGTCTCACTCTCTCTGTCTCTGTCTGTCTGTCTCACTCTCTCTGTCTGTCTGTCTCACTCTGTCTGTCTGTCTCACTCTGTCTGTCTGTCTGTCTCACTCTCTCTGTCTGTCTGTCTCAATCTCTCTGTCTGTCTCACCTTCTCTGTCTGTCTGTCTCACTCTTTCTGTCTGTCTGTCTCACTCTCCCTTTCTGTCTGTCTCACTCTCCCTTTCTGTTTTTGTCTCTATCCTTTTGAAGATTAATTCATACAGATAAAATGATAACAGTCTCCTCACTAGACCTGAGGTTACCAAGGAAACAGAGACAGCAAAGAGTTTTGTTCATATGTAGTTGTGAAGTCAAACACACACACTCACACACTACACACACACACACACACACACACACACATATGGTCACTCTTCTGTCAAGATCTCACAGTTAGTGTGTTGTGTTTGCTAAATAGACATATGTTGGCTTTAGGGTAAATAAAAACGAGCCGTAATATATCCAGTAATTCTCCACATTTCACATAATTACACCTGTTTTCATCTCATACATCAACTGAGTGTTTACAATCCATTAAATTTAGTTGAAGAAAAGTAATTTCATTTGTTCTGTGGTAGAGTAATTGTTTGATTTAATTAAACCATTTGCTGGAGGTTGTAGAATCAGACATTTTCACGACACACTGGCTAGAACAAATCCAAGATCAACTGATACACACATCCATAATCATAATTCCTCATATTTCTGATGACTTAGAGATCTTGATCATATCCACTGTTATCTCTAACATCTGCACATCATCTTTCAGGATTAAAATGATTCTGTTCTATGTGTGTGTGTGTGTGTGTGTGTGTGTGTGTGTGTGTGTGTGTGTGTGTGTGTGTGTGTGTGTGTGTGTGTGTGTGTGTGTGTGTGTGTGTGTGTGTGTGTGTGTGTGTGTGTGTGTGTGTGTGTCAGTGTGTGTTTCAGAAGAAGCTGTAGTATGAGTCTGACACACAGTCCAGTTCTTCATCAGGCTTTATTAGACCTGTGCCTCGTGTCTCTCCTGAAGGTAAAGTGTGTTTCTCCCTCGAGCGCTCAGACACACACGGCCTCCAGCACACGCATGACCTTTGCTTTCATTGGCTGAATGTGAAGTCCAGGTCTCTGCTGGTTTAATTAAGACACTCGTTCACTCGCCCTGTTCTTCAGTTCATCTTCCTTCACCTGTGTCTCTCTCTTCTGCTATTAAAGCTTCTGAACGCATAAAAGCAGAGAGTCTAATGAAGAACAGAGCCGTTACAGCACAGCTTCTGACCCGTGTGTGTGTGTGTGTGAGAGAGAGAGAGAGAGAGAGAGAGAGTGTGTGTGTGTGTGTGTGAGAGAGATAGAGAGAGTGTGTGTGTGTGTGTGTGAGAGAGAGAGAGAGAGTGTGTGTGTGTGTGTGTGTGAGAGAGAGTGAGTGTGTGTGTGTGTGTGTGTGAGAGAGAGAGTGTATGTGAGAGAGAGAGTGTGTGTGTGTGTGTGAGAGAGAGAGAGAGAGAGTGTGTGTATGTGTGAGAGAGAGAGAGTGTATGTGAGAGAGTATGTGTGTATGTGAGAGAGAGATAGATAGAGAGAGAGTGTGTGTGTGTGCGTGCGTGCGTGCGTGCGTGAGAGAGAGAGAGTGTGTGTGTGTGTGTGTGTTAACAAACTGATTTCTTCACCCAGAGAAGAGGTGTTCGGCAGGGTTGCAATTTAAGTCCAACATTATTTAATATGTACATCAATGTACATTGCTGTTGAGTTAGATCAATGTGCTGCTCCTGGCCTCTCCCTTCTAGATAGGTGAAGTCCCTGTTTTATGCTGACGATCTCGTTCTACTGTCTCCTACTAAACAAGGATTACAACAACAGCTAGACATAGTAGAAAAGTACTGTCAGAACTGGGCTCTGGCTGTAATATGAAGAAAACTAATATCATGATCTTCCAAAAACGCCCAAGATGTCAGGAGAACAAACATCAATTCACCATTAATAATGATGTCATTGAACACAGCATGAGCTATACCTACCTTGGTATAACCATATCAGCATCAGGGAGTTTCAACATGGCAGTGAATGCACTAAAAGAAAAAGCTCGAAGAGCTATACATGCAATTAAGAGAAAATTCTATAACTTCCAAATTCCAATTAAAATCTGGCTTAAAATATTTGACAGTGTCATCCAGCCCATTGCGCTGTACGGTAGTGAAATATGGGGTCCACTCAGTCATCAGAGCTATACCCGTCGGGACAAACACCCAACAGAATCTCTTCATGCAGAATTTTGCAGATACATTCTACACGTACACAGAAACACACCAACAAATGCATGCAGAGCAGAATTAGGCAGATACCCCCTGATAATTAACATCCAAAAGAGAACACTCAACTTTTTTAACCACCTGAAATCCAGCCCCCAAGACACACTTCACTCCAAGGCCCTCCGAACCCAGGAGCAGAGCCCAGAAAAGAGTCCCGTATGTCAACTGGTACAAAGACAAACTGGCCCACGTCAGAGACCGTCTGAGCAGCCTCAGGACAACACAGCCTTACAAACACCAATCAGAGTCAAGCAGATCATAGCACAATGCAAAGAAACCTATCTGGAACATTGGAAAGAAGAAAGTAAAAGCCAAAGTAGACTAGAATGTTATCTGACCCTAAAAAGAGATTATAAATTAGCAGAATATCTCTCTACTGTCAGAGATAGAAAGCAGAGACAGATCCTGACCAGGTACAGGCTCAGTGATCACAAATTGGCAATTGAAACAGGAAGACACAAAAAATCATGACAACCAAAAGAAAACAGAACGTGTGATCACTGTTTGACAGGTGAAGTTGAGACAGAGATGCACTTTCTCCTAAAATGTGAAGCGTTCAAAGACACAAGGAACCTTTACTTTAACAAATTTAACTATATAATCCCAAATTTCAAAGACCTGAATGAAATTTCTAAATTAAACTTTCTCCTGGGAGAAGGAGACAGAACTTATCTTGCTGCCCAATATGTACAAACATGCCACAACCTGAGGGGCAGTGAGTGACCGACACACACACACAAATATATCCAAACATTGTGTTAAATGTTTATATATATATATATATATATATATATATATATATATATATATATATATAATATATATATTTTATTTGTATATTTTTTATGCTTTGGCAACATTGTTTCAAAAACTTTCATGCCAATAAAGCCCCTTTGAATTTGAATTTGAATTTGTGTATGTGAGAGAGAGTGTGTGTGTGACAGAGTGTGTGTGTGTGTGTGTCCGTGAGAGAGAGTGTGTGTGTGACAGAGAGTGTATGTGTGTGAGAGAGAGAGAATGCATGTGTGTGTGAGAGAGAGATAGAGAGTGTGTGTGTGTGTGAGTGAGAGAGAGTGTATGTGAGAGAATGTGTGTGTGTGTGTGTGAGAGAGAGTGTATGTGATAGAGAGAGAGTGTGTGTGTGTGTGTGTGTGAGCGTGAGAGAGTGTATGTGAGAGAGAGAGTGTATGTGTGTGTCTGTGTGTGAGAGTGAGAGAGTGTGTGTGTGAGAGAGAGAGAATGCATGTGTGTGAGAGAGATAGAGAGAGTGTGTGTGTGTGTGTGTGTGTGTGAGAGAGTGTATGTGATAGAGAGAGAGTGTGTGTGTGTGTGTGTGTGTGTGTGTGTGCGCGTGAGAGAGTGTATGTGAGAGAGTGTGTGTGTGTGTGTGTGTGTGTGTGTGTGTGTGAAAGAGAGTGTGTGTGTGTGTGCGTGAGAGAGAGTGTATGTGAGAGAGAGAGTGTGTGTGTGTGTGTGTGTGTGTGTGTGTGTGTGTGTGTGTGAAAGAGAGTGTGTGTGTGTGTGCGTGAGAGAGAGTGTATGTGAGAGAGAGAGTGTGTGTGTGTGTGTGTGTGTGACAGAGAGAGAGTGTGTGTGTGTGTGTGTGTGTGTGTGTGCGAGAGAGAGTGGGGGGCGGGATCAGTGACCTCATGTGAGTGATGTAACAGTGATTGACAGCTGTGGGGGGCGGGATCAGTGACCTCCTGTGAGTGATGTCACAGTGATTAGGTGTGTTGGACATCGGCTGCGGATGGATGTAAGCGATCGGCGAGAGTAGCCGTGTGCAGGCGGGAGGAGCTGCAAACGGAGACGTGAAGTCGGACACTTTCTGGTTCCCGTAGTGACCGCTCACGTGGTGTTTGCATACTTAATCACAGCTGAAGTGAAATAAATGCAATATTTGCAAAATACACAGATGTTTCAGAGACATTTTCATTCAATACTTTATGTACTGCTTCATACAGCGTCGTCTTACTGACCAAGAATAAAGTTCAACATAAGCCTACAGCTACTATCAATGAAGTGGAATCGACATTTTTTAATCAGTTTTATTTGGATAAACATCAAATCAGTGATCAGTGACCTCCTGTGAGTGATGTCACAGTGATTGACAGCTGTGGGGGGGGGGGGGATCAGTGACCTCATGTTAGTGATGTCACAGTGATTGACAGCTCAGGATGGGGAGGCGGCACTTGTAAGCCGGACGTCCTGTTGACCATGAGAAACTGTAGATGTTTGATTGGAAGTAGTTTATTATTTTATGCTGACTTCTGTGAAATAATTTCAAAGCAGTCTAATGTGCATAGAAAGGAAGCATGTGCTAAGATGATTGACAGCGACTTGATTTAAGTTCTCACATATCAGGTGTGAATAAGATGCAGGATCCTTCAGGAGACAGATCTGGTTTCTTTGCTGAAATAAAGCACATTTAAACCAGTGGATGCTTCATGCTTTTGTTTTCTCAACGATGTAAAATCCAAACATTGAGATGTACTGTCCTTGCAGAGACGCTGTGATCCTCCAGCAGTCGAACTCTCTCAGCGGGACGTGCGTCTTCTCTATCAAACTGTGATTTTAATACACGCTGAAATTATAAACGATTCTCTCAGACTTAATGACAGTCAATCACGTCTGTTTCTCTGGCTTTTGTGTGTTCAGGTATTATTCGCTGCATGATGCTTTTATTCACAACACAAAACCAAGTGGGAGAAAATACCTCCATTACAGACGCGGGAGACTGACGTGAAGCAAAAGAGCTTTTAATAACAGACACTAAAGTGGCCGATCTGCGTCACGCCGTGACATAGAGACCGAGAGCTGGCCATTGCACACCGCTGTGAGTGAGTGAGTGAGTGAGTGAGTGAGTGAGTGAGTGAGTGAGTGAGTGAGTGAGTGAGTGATCTGATCTGATCTGGGTTCGGCTGATTACAGTAAACCTCGGAATAAACAGAGAGACTAATATTAGCGTAGATGCCATTCTTCTTATAACGAGTACATCAGGATTTAAGGGAAGTGTTCCCAGTTCCGGCTGACCTAATCTATGCAGCCTAACATTGAATTATAGAAGTCTGTAATGTATTATGTGTATGCTAGGGCAAAGAGATGTGTCTTTAATCTAGCTTTGAACTGACAGAGTGTGTCTGCTTCCCGGACAATGGTAGGAAGACTGTTCCAGAGTTTTGGTGCTAAATAGGAAAAGGATCTACCGCCAGCAGTCGATTTTGATATTCTAGGTATTATCAACTGGCCAGAATATTGAGATCGCAATAGACGTGAAGGACTATAATGCGTTAAGAGCTCGCTCAAGTACTGCGGAGCTAAACCATTTAGGGCTTTGTAAGTAATCAACAATATTTTAAAATGTATATGATGTTTAATAGGCAGCCAATGCAGTGTTGACAGAACCGGGCTAATATGGTCATACTTCCTGGTTCTGGTAAGAACTCTAGCGGCTGCGTTTTGAACTAGCTGTAGTTTGTTTATTAAGCGTGCAGGGCAACCACCCAGTAGAGCATTACAATAATCTAGTCTTGATGTCATGAACGCATGAACTAATTGTTCCGCATTTGTCAATGAGAGCATATGGCGTAATTTAGATATATTTTTAAGATGGAAAAATGCGGTTTTACAGATACTAGACATGTGACTTTCAAATGAAAGATTGGCATCAAAGAGCACACCGTGAGTGAGTGAGTGAGTGAGTGAGTGAGTGAGTGAGTGAGTGAGTGAGTGTGTGTGTGTGTGTGTGTGATTCCCAAACCTTGTGTCATGAGAGAGAAAGAGAAAGAGAGAGAGAGAGAGAGAGGTCAATCTTCATGGCTCAATACGGACCGGATCTCCCTGCTGATTAATTCAATAATCTGATTTCAGCATCAAAGGCGCTCGAGTCCAGCGGTTCTCCGTGTGTTTATTTGATAAGAGTCCACTTGCTCTCACTGTAATCTTTTAACCAAGACGTTTTAATTATTTATATGATTCGTCGGCCTCTCCGGCATTAATTGATTGATGCCGTTTCAAAGGAAAGGAAAGAGCATCCGCTTTCCGTCTGTCTGCTGTAATGATTTCTGTTAAACACTGAGCGTTTACTGAGAGATTCGTGTGCTGGAACACATTCTCATTTCAGAAGGAGACGCTGATGAGAACGGAACAGCCACGCCCACTCATTAATATGCATGTGTGAGCTGGCAGATGATTTGCAGTGTTTTGCATATATTTGAAGATGACTGAGGGCTGAATTATTCATCAGGAATTAAATTATCTGGAGGTAGAAGGAAGATCCCAGCTCTGAATCAGAGCAGCTTTCAGAGAGAGATTGTGTGTGAAGGTTGACCTTTGCCCTCAGGGGTCAGTCACCTGACCTGCCTAAATCTCCATGTGTTCATCAGTGTCTTTGCAGTGAAAACGCTGGTCTGTTGCTTTTTTTGAGTGTCGTGTTCAACAGGAAGAACCTGTGCATCTCAAGCTCATCTCTGCGTAGAAGCGAAACGGCGTTCGGAGGCGGCGTGCTGCGTTTGATTGGCTAATCAAAAAGCGCCTCTAATAGGCTTTATTAACAGCAGAGGTAATCAGTGCTGATTGGATAAACACGTTTGACTCCAGACACATAATGTGATCAAGAAGAGAGGAAAAATATGAGAATAAAGTGAAAAGGTGCAAGCGATGCTCTGGGGCAACACCATCTAATGAACGTGAGATCTCTTCAGCTTCATCTGTTTACAGGTGTGATTAGCATCATTCACTCGAGCACATTACATATCCGCCTATATTATCCGCGCGTCCCCCTGCGAGCTCCAGATGGCAGAAGTGATTACAGCACTGGAGACCATGAGGACGATACAAGCAGCTTCACCCTCACAGACCCGCGCATTACACTTTAGCAGTGTGTGTTTACCCTCACAGACCCGCGCGTTACACTTTAGCAGTGTGTGTTTACCCTCACAGACCCGCGCGTTACGCTTTAGCAGTGTGTTTACCCTCACAGACCCGCGCGCTACGCTTTAGCAGTGTGTTTACCCTCACAAACCCGCACGTTACACTTTAGCAGTGTCTGTTTACCCTCACAGACCCGCGCGTTACACTTTAGCAGAGTGTTTACCCTCACAGACCCGCGAGTTACGCTTTAGCAGTGTGTGTTTACCCTCAGAGACCCCGGCGTTATGCTTTAGCAGTGTCTGTTTACCCTCACAGACCCGCGTGTTACACTTTAGCAGAGTGTTTACCCTCACAGACCCGCGAGTTACGCTTTAGCAGTGTGTGTTTACCCTCACAGACCCGCGCGTTACGCTTTAGCAGTGTGTTTACCCTCACAGACCCGCGCGTTACGCTTTAGCAGTGTGTGTTTACCCTCACAGACCCGCGCGTTACGCTTTAGCAGTGTGTTTACCCTCACAGACCCGCGCGCTACGCTTTAGCAGTGTGTATTTACCCTCACAGACCCACGCGTTACGCTTTAGCAGTGTGTTTACCCTCACAGACCCGCACGTTACACTTTAGCAGTGTGTGTTTACCCTCACAGACCCGCGCGTTACGCTTTAGCAGTGTGTTTACCCTCACAGACCCGCGCGTTACGCTTTAGCAGTGTGTGTTTACCCTCACAGACCCCAGCGTCATGCTTTAGCAGTGTGTTTTTACCCTCACAGACCCACGCGTTACGCTTTAGCAGTGTGTTTACCCTCACAGACCCCAGCGTTACGCTTTAGCAGTGTGTTTACCCTCACAGACCCCAGCGTTACGCTTTAGCAGTGTGTTTACCCTCACAGACCCGCACATTACGCTTTAGCAGTGTGTTTACCCTCACAGACCCACGCGTTACGCTTTAGCAGTGTGTGTTTACCCTCACAGACCCGCACATTACGCTTTAGCAGTGTGTTTACCCTCACAGACCCGCGTGTTACGCTTTAGCAGTGTGTTTACCCTCACAGACCCGCGTGTTACGCTTTAGCAGTGTGTTTACCCTCACAGACCCGCACATTAAGCTTTAGCAGTGTGTTTACCCTCACAGACCCGCGTGTTACGCTTTAGCATTGTGTGTTTACCCTCACAGACCCCAGCGTTACGCTTTAGCAGTGTGTTTACCCTCACAGACCCGCACATTACGCTTTAGCAGTGTGTTTACCCTCACAGACCCGCGTGTTACGCTTTAGCAGTGTGTGTTTGCCCTCACAGACCCACGCGTTACGCTTTAGCAGTGTGTTTACCCTCACAGACCCGCGCGTTACGCTTTAGCAGTGTGTTTACCCTCACAGACCCGCGCGTTACGCTTTAGCAGTGTGTTTACCCTCACAGAGCCGCACGTTACACTTTAGCAGCGTGTGTTTACCCTCACAGACCCACGTGTTACGCTTTAGCAGTGTGTTTACCCTCACAGACCCGCACGTTACACTTTAGCAGTGTGTGTTTACCCTCACAGACCCACGCGTTACGCTTTAGCAGTGTGTTTACCCTCACAGACCCGCACGTTACACTTTAGCAGTGTGTGTTTACCCTCACAGTCCCGCGCGTTACGCTTTAGCAGTGTGTTTACCGTGTGGGCGGAGCTAACTAATCACGAGCGCGTGAAGCTTTTGCTTTGAGAGCGTCTGGAAGCTGTGACATCCCAAAACAAACCATGGCTAACAATCAGATTCAGCCATACATGTTTGATCCCGAATCAGATCCCGAGGCTGAAATTGAAGACGAGCAGCAGCAGCAACGACTACAGCAACGACTACGTCTCTATGTGGAGTGTACTGGAACTGTACAACTTATATTTGCGTTGATGCTCTGGAAAAAACAAACTCCATCCACTGGTCCCTTAACGGTGGGTTCTTTGGGAATCTATGCAGGGTTGTCTTGCCCTGGCAACCAAAACACACTTCTTTGGTGACATTCTTTATTGCAGCGCAGCCAATGACGTCCATAAAGCCGAGCACAGCGCTGTGATGGGGATACTGCTCTCGCTCTCTTGCTCTCGGCTACAGGTGCGCGCGCCCTGGGAGAAGTGCTCTTAGGACCCGTATAAGGAAATTCCGGCGCATCTGACGTCACACACGCCCATACTCGAAAAAAACTTTCAGAAACTTGTGACAAACCGGAAGGAGTATTTTTTGCACAGAAATACTCCATCAAACGCACAACTTAATTTGTAAAACTTTGTCCATGTTTAGCCTGGGAAACTCTTTAACAGTGTAAAAAACTCACTATGCATGAAATAGCATTTCACCCCCCCTTTAAGTGCTTACATTTCCCTTACATGTCAAAATGTGATTGAGTATTGCAGTTCTCAAATAATTGTGATGAGATTTAATAACCACGATCAGATGATTAATCGATAATTGTGTGAGGTCTAGTTAAGAATATCCTGAGACTCATGTTTTCAGACACAGATCGGACGAACCTCGTGTCACGTGCTCTGAGTTCTGCAGTGAGACACTGAACACGTGAACGCTCCACCAAAGCCATCAGATTAGCTTGTTTTCGAGTAAATGTCAGATAAACAGACGTGGGAATCCCTCGGCGGATGAGTGTGAGGAGCAGATGCAGGAGGTTAACCGATTCCTGTCTGTCCGAAGGCGTTTCGTTCCTGTGATGCTGGACGACAGGTCGCTTAACACACATTAATGTTCAGCAGCATGTGTGTTAAACACACACCTAAACCAGCACGTCATTCGCCTGAGGCTAAACCTGCAGGCGTGAGGCTGAGACACACACAGCGTTTAAATTAGCGTTTTACATGTGTTCTTTACTGAGATCCTCTCTTATACCCTGAAACCCTGAAACAGCTGACCTGAGATCAGTGTTTATGAAGCGCTGACCTTACATCAGTGTTTATGAAGCGCTGCCCTGAGATCAGTGTTTATGAAGCGCTGACCTTAGATCAGTGTTTATGAAGCGCCGACCTTAGATCAGTGTTTATGAAGCGCCGACCTGAGATCAGTGTTTATGAAGCGCTGACCTGAGATCAGTGTTTATGAAGCGCCGACCTGAGATCAGTGTTTATGAAGCGCCGACCTGAGATCAGTGTTTATGAAGCGCTGACCTTAGATCAGTGTTTATGAAGCGCCGACCTGAGATCAGTGTTTATGAAGCGCTGACCTGAGATCAGTGTTTATGAAGCGCCGACCTGAGATCAGTGTTTATGAAGCGCCGACCTGAGATCAGTGTTTATGAAGCGCTGACCTGAGATCAGTGTTTATGAAGCGCTGACCTTAGATCAGTGTTTATGAAGCGCTGACCTTAGATCAGTGTTTATGAAGCGCCGACCTGAGATCAGTGTTTATGAAGCGCTGACGTGAGATCAGTGTTTATGAAGCGCCACCCTGAGATCAGTGTTTATGAATGGCTGACCTGAGATCAGTGTTTATGAATGGCTGACCTGAGATCAGTGTTTATGAAGAGCTGAGATCAGTCTTTATGAAGCGCTGCCCTGAGATCAGTGTTTGTGAAGCGCTGACCTGAGATCAGTGTTTATAAAGTGCTGACCTGAGATCAGTGTTTATGAAGAGCTGACCTGAGATCAGTGTTTATGAAGCGCTGCCCTGAGATCAGTGTTTATGATGCGCTGACCTGAGATCAGTGTTTATGAAGCGCTGACCTTAGATCAGTGTTTATGAAGCGTTTCCCTGAGATCAGTGTTTATGAAGCGCTGACCTTAGATCAGTGTTTATGAAGCGCTGACCTTAGATCAGTGTTTATGAAGCGCTGAGATCAGTGTTTATGAAGAGCTGAGATCAGTGTTTATGAAGAGCTGAGATCAGTGTTTATGAAGCGCTGCCCTGAGATCAGTGTTTATGAAGAGCTGAGATCAGTGTTTATGAAGCGCTGACCTAAGATCAGTGTTTATGAAGCGCTGACCTTAGATCAGTGTTTATGAAGCGCTGCCCTGAGATCAGTGTTTATGAAGCGCTGACCTTAGATCAGTGTTTATGAAGCGCTGAGATCAGTGTTTATGAAGCGCTGAGATCAGTGTTTATGAAGAGCTGAGATCAGTGTTTATAAAGCGCTGCCCTGAGATCAGTGTTTATGAAAAGCTGAGATCAGGGTTTATGAAGCGCTGCCCTGAGATCAGTGTTTATGAAGGGCTGAGATCAGTGTTTATGAAGCGCTCACCTGAGATCAGTGTTTATGAAGCACTGAGATCAGTGTTTATGAAGCGCTGAGATCAGTGTTTATGAAGCGCTGACCTGAGATCAGTGTTTATGAAGCGCTGACCTGAGATCAGTGTTTATGAAGAGCTGACCTGAGATCAGTGTTTATGAAGAGCTGACCTGAAATCAGTGTTTGTGAAGAGCTGACCTGAGATCAGTGTTTATGAAGCGCTGAGATCAGTGTTTATGAAGAGCTGACCTGAGATCAGTGTTTATGAAGAGCTGAGATCAGTGTTATTGAAGAGCTGACCTGAGATCAGTGTTTATGAAGAGCTGAGATCAGTATTTATGAAGAGCTGACCTGAGATCAGTGTTTATGAAGCGCTGAGATCAGTGTTTATGAAGAGCTGACCTGAGATCAGTGTTTATGAAGAGCTGAGATCAGTGTTTATGAAGAGCTGACCTGAGATCAGTGTTTATGAAGCGCTGAGATCAGTGTTTATGAAGAGCTGACCTGAGATCAGTGTTTATGAAGAGCTGAGATCAGTGTTTATGAAGAGCTGACCTGAGATCAGTGTTTTTGAAGAGCTGAGATCAGTGTTTATGAAGAGCTGACCTGAGATCAGTGTTTATGAAGAGCTGAGATCAGTGTTTATGAAGAGCTGAGATCAGTGTTTATGAAGAGCTGACCTGAGATCAGTGTTTATGAAGAGCTGAGATCAGTGTTTATGAAGCGCTGCCCTGAGATCAGTGTTTATGAAGAGCTGAGATCAGTGTTTATGAAGAGCTGACCTGAGATCAGTGTTTATGAAGCGCTGAGATCAGTGTTTATGAAGGCTGACCTGAGATCAGTGTTTATGAAGCGCTGAGATCAGTGTTTATGAAGAGCTGACCTGAGATCAGTGTTTATGAAGAGCTAAGATCAGTGTTTATGAAGCGCTGAGATCAGTGTTTATGAAGCGCTGACCTGAGATCAGTGTTTATGAAGAGCTGACCTGAGATCAGTGTCTATGAAGCGCTGAGATCAGTGTTTATGAAGAGCTGACCTGAGATCAGTGTTTATGAAGCGCTGAGATCAGTGTTTATGAAGAGCTGACCTGAGATCAGTGTTTATGAAGCGCTGAGATCAGTGTTTATGAAGAGCTGACCTGAGATCAGTGTTTATGAAGAGCTGACCTGAGATCAGTGTTTATGAAGCGCTGAGATCAGTGTTTATGAAGAGCTGACCTGAGATCAGTGTTTATGAAGAGCTGAGATCAGTGTTATTGAAGAGCTGACCTGAGATCAGTGTTTTATGAAGAGCTGAGATCAGTGTTTATGAAGCGCTGACCTGAGATCAGTGTTTATGAAGAGCTGAGATCAGTGTTTATGAAGAGCTGACCTGAGATCAGTGTTTTGAAGCACTGAGATCAGTGTTTATGAAGAGCTGACCTGAGATCAGTGTTTATGAAGAGCTGACCTGAGATCAGTGTTTATGAAGAGCTGAGATCAGTGTTTATGAAGGGCTGAGATCAGTGTTTATGAAGCGCTGAGATCAGTGTTTATGAAGCGCTGACCTGAGATCAGTGTTTATGAAGAGCTGACCTGAGATCAGTGTTTATGAAGCGCTGAGATCAGTGTTTATGAAGAGCTGACCTGAGATCAGTGTTTATGAAGCGCTGAGATCAGTGTTTATGAAGAGCTGACCTGAGATCAGTGTTTATGAAGCGCTGAGATCAGTGTTTATGAGAGCTCATGTCAGTGCTGAAGGTCCAGCTCGTGCCCTCGTCCCCTGTGTAGTGCCCTAGAGTGTGTTATCAGCGCTGTGTGATGAGAGATACACCGGGGAGAGTCTTATCAGCGCAGTGTGTGTGTGCCTTCATGACCTTCATGCCGTTGCTCTGACAGGAAGTGATGCGTGGGCTGGAGCTCAGGGTTTATAGTGTCTGTTTAGACTTGACGAGGAAGCGAGTGAATTACTGATTGCAAAACTTTGATATTTTCTATTTTACTTATGGTTCTCTTTTTTGTGTGTCGTTTTTAAAGATGTGCGCAGCTAGAGAGGACAATGATCCAAACTCAGGCTGTCCTTATATTAAAAGCCCATCGATCTAAGTCGAGTCAGCTCTATTTCTATAGCGCTTTATACAATAGAAATGGTTTCAAAGCAGCTTCTCAGTAATCAACAGGAAAATAACAGAATCAATGACGCAAACTTCATCAAATATGAGACAAGCTTAAATGATGTAGTTCTTGTCTTAATGTAATTTTCGTAATGTTACTGGAAAACAGACTATTATTTGCGCCCAGGAGAGATGCACACTGCCCGGCATCGCGGTCCTGGACAGTGAGTGACCTTGCACATTAAGATAAAATCGGATTTTCTCCCGTCATTGTTAAAAAACTAACTAACAAAACTTGCAAACTAATGTTAGTGAAGCGGCCAGAGGGATCGTTCTGCCTCCACCTAAGCTCCGCCCACAAAAAAATGTCACTATGTTTACCAACTGAAAATTGGTCTATGACGCGTCACCATGGAAACATTAAAGTGACAGGTTCCAAATAACTGTCGGCTAGAAATACTCACGCTGAGGGATCAGTTGGAATATTTTAAACTTATAAGAATGAAAGGGTAAACAGCCTAAAAGAAACATGTTTTCCAAAAGAACACATTTGGGCTACTGCTATACGAAAATATAGCAATTATTTTCACACACACAATGTGAAATTCACGTGAATTATTTTCATGAGTAGCCTGCTCATAGGCTACTTTTTTTTTTTTAAGAGACCCCCACAAAGATGAAATCATAATTCGAACCCTGTCCAGAACCCTTTCTGGAAGACTCTGTTTCTGTCTGTGTTTAAGTGGACGGCAACAGTTCTCATGAGTACAGAAGCATTTTACCTGAAATCCTTGATTAGACTTTAAACATCAGAATCTGGTGAAGCTCATTAACCGCCAGACCCAGCGACTGGTCCGACAGACTGGAAATGACATCCGCCACCAGTCCGACGCAGTTCTGCTCCCGCGTTCACATCTCTGGGGAGTTTGTCAGTGTAAATGAATGTCAGTTTTAAGTATGTGAACCGCGTCAGATAGCCTGTTCTAGATGCTTTTAATGAGTTGATGTTTAAATGAAGCTAATGAAGTGACATCACAGCTGTTTCTCATGTGGCTTTAGTGACGGACACAGTCAGAGTCACTGACAAACACCACGCTTATGATACATAACACTTGTTTATATGATTATCTCTCTCTTTCTTTACTCTCATCTCAATTTAATGTTATATTTTTGGCTTGACAAATATTTGTACATTCATATTACCAAAGCATCTGTGTTCAATTAAAACATTGTAAAAAGAAAATAGCGCAAAACAACGTAACAACATAACCGTCTGAACTAAAAAAATCACCGCTCTCTCAACAGAAGTCTGTTTTCCCTGTGTGGTTTTTCAGTGCACGGGTCAGAGGTCAGCACAACACTGTGGCCTTGTGTCATAACCAGTGACGACTGTGTCCCGTGGGAGAAGTGCAGATGAACCTGACGCTCCAGAGGTCAGAAACCTCCACTGGTCACAGAACCACTCCAGAACCAGAGCAGCCAGCCAGAAAATGACCCAATAGACCATGTTTAAGTTTCACACACACACACAAACATTAACACTCGTCCTGTTCAACAATCACTGCCTGTCTCACACACTCTCGGCGGTGTGACCCACGGGGCGCGTGGTTGAGTTGAGTAAGTGCTTTGCCATTTCTGAAGTGGACATTATATATTCATATGCATGAAGAGACTCATTATCATCATCTGACAATCACTGACCCTTTAATAAATGGCTCGGCGTTCAACATGGCTGGATTTATTCACTGCGGTCGCTCAATATTAACATAGCCTTTTGCAGCATTTATAATGAATGTTTAGCTTATATTAGACATGAAAACATTTGAGCTGAAATCCGTGTAAACCTATACAGGTGCGTCCCCATTACCTTTCCATGCAGTTTTGCAAGTATAAATAGTGTAATTAGTGGACATTCCAAAAAGAAAAAGTACACTTTAAATAACTGGATGATGCACTTAATTACCTGTGAAGTGAAGTGTGGAGTGTTGGACACGTCATGCACTCAACGATCCTTAAGAGGAGGGGCTTTTAGACAGATGTTGGATGACAAAATAACCTTATAAAACTAATACACTACACCGTGGAGTTCACAGTGCGTAATAAGGTCCAAATACTCTTCCTGTCAATCAGTTTGTGCACATCAGGTTGGCTGAAATGGGGTTTTGGGCTGAGGGGGTGTGGTATAATGGGGTTTAGGGCTGAGGGGGTGTGGTATAATGGGGTTTTGGGCTGAGGGGGTGTGGTATAATGGGGTTTTGGGCTGAGGGGGTGTGGTATAATGGGGTTTTGGGCTGAGGGGGTGTGGTATAATGGGGTTTTGGGCTTAGGGGGTGTGGTATAATGGGGTTTTGGGCTTAGGGGGTGTGGTATAATGGGGTTTTGGGCTGAGGGGGTGTGGTATAATGGGGTTTTGGGCTGAGGGGTGTGGTATAATGGGGTTTAGGGCTGAGGGGGTGTGGTATAATGGGGTTTTGGGCTGAGGGGGTGTGGTATAATGGGGTTTTGGGCTGAGGGGGTGTGGTATAATGGGGTTTTGGGCTGAGGGGGTGTGGTATAATGGGGTTTTGGGCTTAGGGGGTGTGGTATAATGGGGTTTTGGGCTTAGGGGGTGTGGTATAATGGGGTTTTGGGCTGAGGGGGTGTGGTATAATGGGGTTTTGGGCTGAGGGGGTGTGGTATAATGGGGTTTTGGGCTGAGGGGGTGTGGTATAATGGGGTTTTGGGCTTAGGGGGTGTGGTATAATGGGGTTTTGGGCTTAGGGGGTGTGGTATAATGGGGTTTTGGGCTGAGGGGGTGTGGTATAATGGGGTTTTGGGCTGAGGGGGTGTGGTATAATGGGGTTTTGGGCTGAGGGGGTGTGGTATAATGGGGTTTTGGGCTGAGGGGGTGTGGTATAATGGGGTTTTGGGCTTAGGGGGTGTGGTATAATGGGGTTTTGGGCTTAGGGGGTGTGGTATAATTTAGTGGCAGAACTTAAACATGCACATTTTTATGATTATTTGTGTTGCAGTTGTTGTTATCCAGAGTGATTTACAAATGAGGAGGATCACGAGCAGTTAAAGGAATAGTTCCCCCAAATAAGGGCTGATAGGCGATGAGTGTTTAATTGTGAGCGCTGCATGCGAGCAGTTAAATTCTCTCTTCAGAAATAATGGGCAGGTCTTCGTGAAGGCCGGCAGGTCAAGAGCAGCAATCAGACTTTCCAGACAGCGACTCCATTTTGTTTCAGATGAGATTATAGCAGTGCTGTAATATAAACATCAGCGTTCAGCACAGATCTTCATTAAGATACATCAGCGTAAAGAGAGATGATAGAGTGTCTGGAGCCGATGTCTGGCTGAGCGATTGTGCTGTTTTCTTGAAACATGACTGCCATTTTCACAGTTTTCAGTCAGAGTGTTGTGTTCGCTGGTCTCTGAAGGCTGGGTAAAACCAGAGAATGTCTAATAGAAGAGAATTGGCACTCTCTGGTTACTTCCGGGTTCTGGACTGGCTGCAGTAACAGTCTCTGTCCATGCGGGGGGCGCTCGCAGGCGAGTGCAAAATGCATGGGAGTCTATGGGGTTTCACCTCAGAAATCCACTTTTCTCAGGATATAATTTTTGTCTAGTAATTTGAATATTGTATTCGAAATGAGATACAAAGAAATTACACATTGCTGGGTGTTAGTTTTTTTGACTGAGAGTCACTTATTTGCTTTAAAAAGTCTTTTAAAATGTCAATGACGTCATACACATTAGCAGAATGCTAGCGTGTTATGGCCAACAACAACTCAACCTGTAAGAAATGGAAAGGACATAAGTACTCGTTCATTCAACTTTCGACCTATAACCCATGTTGAACTTGCAAAACCTACAAAAAAATTTGAGATTTCTCAACGGCAATCGGGTGAAACACACCAATTTAGCCGTCTAGCCCCATAGACTCCCATTCATTTTGCACTCAGACGATCACCCCCTGTGGAACTCTGGTGGAACTACAACCAAAATTCGGTACAATAGGATTTAATAGGGAGTGCCCAGGCTTTCCGTAGATGGGCTTTGGTAAAACTGGCCCAACTAATTGCAGCATTTGTGTGATTTAACATGTAGCATTTCTACACTGAACAGAAACACCTGATCAGATCTGAAACACCACAGGCAGGTGTGAAGGGTCTCTCAAACCTCAGATGTCAGTGTCTGCTCAGATGAAGGATTGTCAGTGAATAACTGTCCCAGCAGGGTGATCTCAAACCCATGACCCTGTCTGCTTGTGTTTAGTTTGCTGCTGAGCTAATCAAATGTTCCCTTTTGTCTTGTAGGCCTGGAGAATGCTGGAGTCTGGAGGGCAGTAGACCGTCCCTGCCCTGGGAATAAGGCTGTTTGGAAGAACATGAACCATAGATAAAGACTCGACCATGACCTTCACCCGTGCTCCACTGGACACCAGATCTCTGCTTTGAAATCTCTTCTTGGATTGAAGGAGTTTCAGAGAAAACCTAAACTGTGAGCCATTTATCGCTCATCCACCTCCAGTCTGATGCACCGACCAATGGAGAGACTACAGATAGAGTCTGGATAAAGAGGAGCAGGGCAAGAAAGACAGTGAACAATTGGCCTGTGGGATCCTGGGAACTGAGCCGTCTGTTCCCCATCGTTCGGCATCTCAGAGTCACGAGGAGCTCTGCTGTCTCTCAGAGTCACGAGGAGCTCTGCTGTCTCTCAGAGGAGGTTTCTGAGCTTGTGTCATCGGCGCGGGTGAAATGAAGTCTCGGTGTTGGTCCACTCTCCGGCCCCTGTGGCCATTGCTGTTAGCTGGACTCGTTCTGTCGGCTGGGGCCCTGGAGTTCAGCGGCGCTCCCGGCCAGTGGGCGCGTTACTCCCGTTGGGAAGCAGGATCGATCGGGGAGCTCAGCTTCAGCCTGAAGACCAACGTGAGCAAGGCTCTGGTTCTGTACCTGGACGACGGTGGCAACTGTGACTTCTTGGAACTGCTCATCGGCGAAGGACACCTTCAGCTCCGATTCGCCATCCACTGCGCCGAACCGGCCAGCCTGCAGATGGAGACCCGCGTCAACGACGACCGCTGGCACATGGTCCTGCTCACCCGAAACTACCGCGAGACCATGCTGATGGTGGACGGGGAAACCAAAGTGGCCGAAGTCCGTTCCAAGCGCAAAGAAATGGCCGTCGTCAGCGACCTCTTCGTAGGGGGGATCCCCCCGGACGTACGCCTGTCCGCGCTCACGTCCAGCACAGTGAAATACGAGCCTCCCTTCATGGGGCTGATCTCCAACCTGAAGGTGGGCGAGATGCCTCCCTCTCTTCTCAACAGCAACGGCATCCATAACGATCTGGAGTATCTGTGCACCAAGCAGAACCCCTGCCTCAATGGAGGATATTGCACCGTCCAGTTCGGGGAGGTCCACTGCGACTGCTCTCACACACGCTTCCGGGGAAAATACTGCAAAGAAGGTAAGCCTCAGTTCATAGACTCGCATTTAGCCTGTGCATTTTGACGTGCTTCATCCTTCTGTTCACGGCATTGATCTGATACGTTCAGACTGGTGTAATAGTCGTGCTGACAGAGCCCTTGACGAGCGCTTTGAAAGAGTTTCTCGAAGGTGATGTTCTGAATGGACGCTTCTGGTCATTTTGTGTCCGGCCCTTTAGAGGGTTCAGGTTGCTCTAAGTTAGATGAATCACTGCTTCTTATAGTTTGTTCTCTTCTAAAGCAAGTTTCATTCAATTCCCTCCCAATTGCTCGCTGTCTTCAGTTCCAGAAAACAATCCCAATTTCTTGGGTGAGATCCATTTTGTCCTCGTCTACACTCATCTGTTACTCTCTCCTCCAGACCCATTGCTTTTACTCTCCTCTCTTGACTACTGTTTCTCTCTATCCTTCTCTTCATCTTATCTGTTCTTCACCTATTATCTCAGCCAGTTCTTTTTTTCATTTTCACTCTCTTTCTGTCTTTCGTTGGTTGGCTTTCTGAATCATGGCACCTTTACTGTTTTAGTGGATGGATGTTCTCCATTTAAGACCAAAAGCATCATCAGTGCTGTAGTGACCACAACATGCTAATCAAATATACATTTATATTTACATGTAGAAAATATTCTGTCAGGGATTTAGTTTATATACAAGACGTTGCAAGATGTTTATTATTTAAGAAAAGATGTGCGGCCATAAAAATTTGGTTTTATTTGTGTTTAGTCCTGCCCCGATTAAGCACTTTTACAGATATTCCCTCTATCCCACAGACACCATAACAACACACCACCAGAAGCAGCAAAAGGATGAAAACTTTGAAAGAATCATGTGTGTCAAATTAGTTCTTCATGTCAATCATAATTCCCCGGTTTTTCAGAATCTCCTGCATATTGAACCCTTTCCAGCAGTGACTGCATGCACTCATACACAACTATTACAGAAGCTGCACACATTCACCGGTGCGCTAGGATAAAACATATTTTGTCTTGTGGGAAATATGCTTGATAGCTCATGTAGTTTCTGAAGGGCAGTACTTAAAATTAATCATATTTCTTAGGAGACAAAAAGGTTATATGATCTAATGCACTCAACTATATTAAAAAGTAATATTTAATGTATATGTACAGACCTTTTGCAGGGGACACCCGTGTTGCTTCTGTTAGGTCACCCAAAGTCTTTAATGGATTTCATATGAGACAGAACTGAGATTATGCATGTGTTCTTCAGTGTTCTTCAGTGTTCTTCAGTGTTCTTCAGTGTTCAGTGTTCTTCAGTGTTCTTCAGTGTTCAGTGTTCTTCAGTGTAGTGTTCTTCAGTGTTCTTCAGTGTTCTTCAGTGTTCTTCAGTGTTCTTCAGTGTTCAGTGTTCTTCAGTGTTCAGTGTTCTTCAGTGTTCAGTGTTCTTCTGTGTTCTGTGTTCAGTGTTCTTCTGTGTTCAGTGTTCTTCAGTGTTCTTCAGTGTTCTTCAGTGTTCTTCAGTGTTCAGTGTTCTTCAGTGTTCAGTGTTCAGTGTTCTTCAGTGTTCTTCAGTATTCAGTGTTCTTCAGTGTTCTTCAGTGTTCAGTGTTCTTCAGTGTTCTCCAGTGTTCTTCAGTGTAGTGTTCTTCAGTGTTCTTCAGTGTTCTTCAGTGTTCTTCAGTGTTCTTCAGTGTTCAGTGTTCTTCAGTGTTCTTCAGTGTTCTTCAGTGTTCTTCATGTGTTCTTCATGTGTTCAGTGTTCTTCAGTGTTCAGTGTTCTTCAGTGTTCAGTGTTCTGTGTTCTTCATGTGTTCTTCATGTGTTCTTCAGTGTTCAGTGTTCTTCAGTGTTCAGTGTTCTTCAGTGTTCAGTGTTCTTCAGTGTTCTTCAGTGTTCAGTGTTCTTCAGTGTTCAGTGTTCAGTGTTCTTCAGTGTTCAGTGTTCAGTGTTCTTCAGTGTTCATTGTTTTTCAGTGTTCTTCAGTGTTCAGTGTTCTTCAGTGTTCATTGTTTTTCAGTGTTCTTCAGTGTTCATTGTTCTTCAGTGTTCAGTGTTCTTCAGTGTTCTTCAGTGTTCATTGTTCTTCAGTGTTCTGTGTTCTTCATGTGTTCTTCATGTGTTCTTCATGTGTTCTTCATGTGTTCTTCATGTGTTCTTCATGTGTTCAGTGTTCTTCAGTGTTCAGTGTTCTTCAGTGTTCAGTGTTCTGTGTTCTTCATGTGTTCTTCATGTGTTCTTCATGTGTTCTTCATGTGGTCTTCATGTGTTCTTCATGTGTTCAGTGTTCTTCAGTGTTCAGTGTTCTTCAGTGTTCTTCAGTGTTCATTGTTCTTCAGTGTTCTTCAGTGTTCTTCGTGTTCTTCAGTGTTCATTGTTCTTCAGTGTTTTTCAGTGTTCTTCATGTGTTCTTCAGTGTTCATTGTTCTTCAGTGTTCAGTGTTCTTCAGTGTTCATTGTTCTTCAGTGTTCTGTGTTCTTCATGTGTTCTTCATGTGTTCTTCATGTGTTCTTCATGTGTTCTTCATGTGGTCTTCATGTGTTCTTCATGTGTTCAGTGTTCTTCAGTGTTCAGTGTTCTTCAGTGTTCTTCAGTGTTCATTGTTCTTCAGTGTTCTTCAGTGTTCTTCGTGTTCTTCAGTGTTCATTGTTCTTCAGTGTTTTTCAGTGTTCTTCATGTGTTCTTCAGTGTTCATTGTTCTTCAGTGTTCAGTGTTCTTCAGTGTTCATTGTTCTTCAGTGTTCTGTGTTCTTCATGTGTTCTTCATGTGTTCTTCATGTGTTCTTCATGTGTTCTTCATGTGTTCTTCATGTGTTCTTCATGTGTTCAGTGTTCTTCAGTGTTCATTGTTCTTCAGTGTTCAGTGTTCTTCAGTGTTCTTCATGTGTTCTTCATGTGTTCTTCATGTGTTCTTCATGTGTTCTTCATGTGTTCTTCATGTGTTCTTCATGTGTTCAGTGTTCTTCAGTGTTCATTGTTCTTCAGTGTTCAGTGTTCTTCATGTGTTCTTCATGTGTTCTTCATGTGTTCTTCATGTGTTCTTCAGTGTTCTTCAGTGTTCTTCAGTGTTCTTCAGTGTTCATTGTTCTTCAGTGTTCAGTATTTTTCAGTGTTCTTCATGTGTTCTTCATGTGTTCTTCAGTGTTCAGTGTTCTTCAGTGTTCTTCATGTGTTCTTCATGTGTTCTTCAGTGTTCTTCATGTGTTCTTCAGTGTTCTTCATGTGTTCTTCAGTGTTCTTCAGTGTTCTTCAGTGTTCTTCATGTGTTCTTCAGTGTTCTTCATGTGTTCTTCATGTGTTCTTCAGTGTTCAGTGTTCTTCAGTGTTCTTCAGTGTTCTTCAGTGTTCTTCAGTGTTCTTCATGTGTTCTTCATGTGTTCTTCAGTGTTCTTCATGTGTTCTTCAGTGTTCTTCATGTGTTCTTCAGTGTTCTTCAGTGTTCTTCATGTGTTCTTCAGTGTTTTTCAGTGTTCAGTGTTCTTCATGTGTTCTTCAGTGTTCTTCATGTGTTCTTCAGTGTTCTTCAGTGTTCTTCAGTGTTCTTCATGTGTTCTTCAGTGTTCTTCAGTGTTCTTCATGTGTTCTTCAGTGTTCAGTGTTCTTCAGTGTTCTTCATGTGTTCTTCATGTGTTCTTCAGTGTTCTTCATGTGTTCTTCAGTGTTCTTCATGTGTTCTTCAGTGTTCTTCAGTGTTCTTCATGTGTTCTTCAGTGTTTTTCAGTGTTCAGTGTTCTTCAGTGTTCTTCATGTGTTCTTCATGTGTTCTTCAGTGTTGTTCAGTGTTCTTCAGTGTTCTTCATGTGTTCTTCAGTGTTCTTCAGTGTTCTTCAGTGTTCTTCAGTGTTCTTCATGTGTTCTTCAGTGTTTTTCAGTGTTCAGTGTTCTTCAGTGTTCTTCAGTGTTCTTCATGTGTTCTTCAGTGTTGTTCAGTGTTCTTCAGTGTTCTTCAGTGTTCTTCATGTGTTCTTCAGTGTTCTTCAGTGTTCTTCAGTGTTCAGTGTTTTTCAGTGTTCTTCATGTGTTCTTCAGTGTTCAGTGTTCTTCAGTGTTCTTCAGTGTTCAGTGTTTTTCAGTGTTCTTCATGTGTTCTTCAGTGTTCTTCAGTGTTGTTCAGTGTTTTTCAGTGTTCTTCAGTGTTCTTCAGTGTTCAGTGTTCTTCAGTGTTCTTCAGTGTTCAGTGTTTTTCAGTGTTCTTCATGTGTTCTTCAGTGTTCTTCAGTGTTCAGTGTTCTTCAGTGTTCTTCAGTGTTCAGTGTTCTTCAGTGTTCTTCATGTGTTCTTCAGTGTTGTCTCTCTGCTGTGTTGGGATGTGCGTCAGAGGTCGTAGAGAGTTCGATACGTTGGCTCTGATAGCAGAACACCACTGCAGCACCGCGGGACACATTTGTCCTTTTGGATATTGAGAAGCGTTTTCCTTCCCTCCGTGTCGATGTGTTTGAGAAAATGTAAAGCGGCTTGTGGGCAGAAACCTGAGTTATTCAGACGAATAACACAGCGGGAGTAATCTCATTAGACGGGCTCGGCAGTCGTTGTGTAATTCTGTGTGAGTTTCGCAGGAGAGGTTTATTTTTCTGGGAATTCTCCAGCAAAGGACTCGATAGGTCTAGTGTTTAGATGAGCTACTGATATAGGTGTACGAGGTCCATTTTTCTACATTCTTTCTGATGAGAACAAGTAGTATTATTGAGAATAATTGAGTGTATTTTCACATTTACTAGAATAGTTGTTCTGAATAGTGTCATTACGTCACGTGTTGTGGTGTGTGTTGTGTTGGATGTGACCCAGTGGTGTGTGTTGTGTTGGATGTGACCCAGTGTTGTGTTGGATGTGACCCAGTGGTGTGTTGTGTTGGATGTGACCCAGTGGTGTGTTGTGTTGGATGTGACCCAGTGGTGTGTGTTGTGTTTGATGTGGCCCAGTGGTGTGTGTTGTGTTTGATGTGACCCAGTGTTGTGTTGGATGTGACCCAGTGGTGTGTTGTGTTGGATGTGACCCAGTGGTGTGTGTTGTGTTTGATGTGGCCTAGTGGTGTGTTGTGTTGGATGTGACCCAGTGGTGTGTGTTCTGTTGGATGTGACCCAGTGTTGTGTTGGATGTGACCCAGTGGTGTGTTGTGTTGGATGTGACCCAGTGGTGTGTGTTGTGTTTGATGTGGCCCAGTGGTGTGTTGTGTTGGATGTGACCCAGTGGTGTGTGTTGTGTTTGATGTGGCCCAGTGGTGTGTTGTGTTGGATGTGACCCAGTGGTGTGTGTTGTGTTTGATGTGGCCCAGTGGTGTGTGTTTGATGTGACCCAGTGGTGTGTTGTGTTGGATGTGACCCAGTGGTGTGTTTTGTTTGATGTGACCCAGTGGTGTGTGTTAGTGACGTGTCCAATCACAGAGCGGTTCCCATCTCTCAGGGTAACTCGAGGTTAGTCAGTGTCATGGACTCATAATGAGCAGCTTTTAGTGCATTAATTCATTTTGGCTAATATCTACATATACTAATGTGTTTTAATATTTGTTATATATTTATAAATCAACATGAAGTTTGATTAGTAAATGCTGTAAAATGGTTGTTCAGTGTTGCTTCATGATACCTAATTAACTAATGTTAATGAATTGAACCTTAGTGTAAAACACTTATTTTGATCTGGATCTTGTGTTATTTAATGTCGCAGATCTTCAGGTGTCAGTCAGATTGCAAAGGTAAACCCTCTCAGAGAAGTTGCGTCTTTAAAATAGCCAATATTTGTTCTATTCTGTTGATTTCTGTTGGTTTCTGTTCTTCTCGTTTACGTTGTGTTTTACTCTGTTCTATTCTTTTCAATTGTTGCCTTCTTTTTGAAAGCAAGCACATGTCTTATGTCTGCATCCCCTAAGAAAGGGGCAGTCTTGACTCCTCAAGACTGATTACAGTAATGAACTAGAGGTTGAACCAGTATCTGTTTGTCTGAGCAGTGGCAGACGGCAATCCTTCAGGAATTCTTCAGTGTTGTTCTGAAGTTCTGTTTGCTGACACTAGCACTGCAGAAACGACTGTAGTTTGTTAATGGAAACACTGTGCTGAATGAGTGTTATGAAGCTTCATGTGTGTGTTGCTCACAGAAATGAAGCGGCTCTTCCAGCGTCAGACGCGAGATCTAGGCCTCGTTCTGTAATTACAGATGTAAAATCAGATTTGCGTGGAGCAGGAGGGCGAGAGATTAAGGGTGCACATTAAGAGCGATCAGTTAAACGACACGAGCGATGTGCAGTGGCTCGTGCTGATTGGATTAGAGCGGGTTTATGAGCAAATGTCTCTGGTGTAAATTACCGGCAGATGGCTTTGTTAAACACTACATGAGGATGAGCTAAACCAGAATGAGGTGTAACGTTAGGCTCTTCATGTAAATATTATAAATATAACCAGCGCTCAGCCATTGCTGGAAAAGATCTCTGGAGTCTGAACACACACACACATACACACACACACACACACACACATTTTAGTGTATTCAACATGGCTCATTTTGGTCCAATCGGGTCCAGCGCCGGTTCACAGAGAGTGTGGAGGACATTCAGGACAGTAATGCATCACTGAGATTATTATATACACACATCCATACATCATGATTGACAGTATCCACTCACCTGTCTGTGATGGAGATGCAATGAAATACATCAAATTAGCATATTAATGAGCCAAATTAGCATGCTAAGCCCCTCCCCCATCTAGATTTAGATGACCTGCCAGAATCTGAAAGCCTGAGAATCGTGGTTACTTTGTTTGTGCAACAGTCTCTAGATCTACATATATAGGCTTCATGGTTCGATTGTCAGGTTCTTATTCAATTAAGTCAATATATGTGCTACTGGTTTCATGATGTGCATTATTTACACGCAGTGTTTTACTGTGAGTCGCTGCGCTCTGGGATGCTGTGAGCTCGACGCCTGTAAAGACACACACTTTCACTCTGAGACCCTCAAAAAAGCTGTCAAAAACTAAAATATTACTATGTAAATAATAGTATTGTAATTTGACAGTGAAATAACATTCAGTTAATAACTTTCTGTACAGTACTAAAAAGTATTATTACAATCTTTTTACTATTTTGTTTAATATTTAATAATCACAATAGTCATTGAATTGGTCAGTGTGTGTGACCTATGAAAACTCAAATGGAAAGAGATTTTTCACTTTATGGTTTCTTGTGAAGAGTAAACCCAAATAATGTTTCCCCATGTGCTCAGCCATAGAAGCTTTTGGCACTTACAGTGTTCAGAGTCACACAGCCATAACTCATAACTCATAACTCATCCTTTATTATATACAGCATATAACTAAATATCCCAATGCCAGTTTGTTCCAGTATCGTGCCGCCCTTCTGCCACTGTAATTATTACCCTTGCCCCTGTTCTGTCCGTATGAACCATTTATATCTGTATATTATATTCTACATGTTCTAATGATGTACTTGATGATTAATTGATTTAAAGAGCGAACCGTTCTTATGGGTCTGAATCAGATTGTTATCTTCTGATACTGGATGTTCACTGATTTTCCCTCTAATGCTCGTGTTTTTGTGTGTGTGTGTTATCAGACTCCTGCTGTTGCTTTTGCTTTCTCTCTGTGTGAATGTGTGTGTGTGTTATCTCTCCTGCTCTCTACTGCGGGTCGTAATGAATGTCCTCCGTCAGAGAGCAGATGTTGAGCTGCTGGTGTTTGTCTTTATCTGAACACACCTGACGAGAGCAGGACCTCGTTACGCAGCGGGAGATGTATTTACACACACACACACACACACACACACACACACATATACACACACACACACACACACACAGACACACACACGCACACATGCACGCACGCACACACACACACGAACCCTACCCCTAAACCTACCCATCGCAGAAAACTTTATGCATTTTAAAATTTTTAATAAAACTGTTTTGTGTTTTTAAAGCCATTTGAAATACGAGGACTCAGGAAACGTCCTTATAAATCACATTCACGTTGTAATACCAGTGTAATATACAAATTTCTGTCCTCATAAACCACACACACACACACATACACACACCGGACCCGGGCCGTATTCAGATCTGATGGAGGACCTGCGCCTGAACACGTCCACAACACATCCCTGCAGTGCCGGCCTCATCAGCCCTGTGAAGGCCTCATCCACACCACAGCATCGGCTCTGATCCTCAACAAACTCGTCTCCATTCCGGCATGATGACTCTGATCTTCAACCAGATGAACTGGATAATATTCTGATTGTTCCAAACCAATCTGAGATCTGACCTGTAATCAGGGCCGCATTAAGAGCTCACTGGGCCCCGGGGCTATGAGTTACTGCAGGGCCCCCCCCCACCAATATTATATTGTATAAAGTAATCAAATATACAATACATAGTTTTCACTATATATTCAACATTCATTCTTATTCATTTTACAAAGGTGATTTAGTCAAGGGCAGTAAATTACTTTCTTTCTGATGTTTGATTAACATTATTTACACAAATGGCGACAGCAGCTTTATTAGCTGCTTCTGTCACTTTAAGACCTCAGGGTCGGAGCTCAAGTGCGCTGTGCAAAACCGTCTCAAGTTCAAAACGGTCTCAAAACGAGCATTTACAAAATGAATTATCTCCCGTTGCTTACTGTGCCTGCCTGATCAGTTTAAAATAATTTGTATCTAAACCACAATGCTTAAAAACGCGTTTAAATGATAAATTTACATCATGATGGCGCAGCAAAATTGACATATGTCTACCAGATATATTATCGCCAGCCACAAACACAAAAAACAATATCATACATCCAAGTTAATAATTAAACTTACCGAAAGGGCCCACTTGCTGTTCCACAACTTCTCCGTGATCATCAGCTTTAAAATAACCCGATAGCTTGGGGATTTTACTGAGCAGCTCATGTTTCCTCTGCTGTTTAGCTTTTAAAAAATTCCTTTTTTGAGCCCCACTCACACATGTTTTTTTTAAATGATGACATTTTTAGCTATGCTGTTGTCGTTCACAAGTTAAATATACAGTAGAATAAATGTATTTGATTGGTATATCAAATTAAAACGTGACGTTTCAATTCACCATGTTCTGCTCCCACGGGGATTGACAGGCGGCCTGACCAATCATAACACCGAATACACAATTTTGTCCGACAACAAAGCTGTCAGTAGATTAACGTCGTTGGACTTGAACTTGAAAAACGGTATTGTTTAAATTACTTAAATGACAATATTTGAAAGTTGAGACTTTGTTTCTGCTCTGAGCTCTCTCTGTATGTCGGCGCGTAGTCACTCAGTGTAACGTTAGTCTTTTCCCCGCGATGTATTTTGCACTGCGTGAGTGAGAACATGATGTGTGTGACTCGTGAGAGCCGCCTGGCTTGTCACACACACAGTAACTAAAAAAGGCGGGTCTTTGCGAACGGTCACTATAATATTAATGATAATGATTCCATGATAATGCATGGAATTTACGGCAAAGCGCCACTAAATTGGGCTAATTTGTGGGGGGCGTGGTAAGGCTTTGGCAATCAGATGGCTTAGATCTGCTCCACAGCCAATCACGGGCCCCCTCCTTGCTCGGGTCCGGGGCTTTAGCCCCGCCTAGCCCTATTGTTAATGCGGCCGTGCCTGTAATGCCTGAATCATAATCATACACTGTTTGTTCGTTGGCCAGAGGAGAACTGAGCGACTTTTTTTCGCCTTTGGCTTTTGTCTTGCTTAGTTGGGGACATTTAATTTAATGTTCAAAAATATTATTGATCTACCTGCATTGAAACCATTATATGAGAACTGAACTGAGATGCCGGTACTGGGGTAGGAACCTATACATAGGAGCCTGATAAAAATGTTCATATTAAATAAAAACTTTAGACGGACTTAGAGGCTTATGGATCTGAAGTCTTCATATATATATATATATACAAAACAACCAAAATGAAACATCACTGCACATAACACTCTACAGCACAGCGGTCAGGCAACAGGAAGCACAACCAATTAGAATGTTGGAAAAAGTATCAAAGAACAATAAGGTTTGGTAGTCACTATCCTGAAGGGACTCAATCATGAAGTGACTCGATCATGAAGGGACTCGATCATGAAGGGACTCGATCATGAAGGGACTCGATCATGAAGGGACTCGATCATTAAGGGACTAGATCATTAAGGGACTAGATCATTAAGGGACTCGATCATGAAGGGACTCGATCATTAAGGGACTAGATCATTAAGGGACTCGATCATGAAGGGACTCGACTCGATCATGAAGGGACTAGATCATGAAGGGACTCGATCATGAAAGGACTCGATCATGAAAGGACTCGACCATGAAGGGACTCGATCATGAAGGGACTAGATCATGAAGGGACTAGATCATGAAGGGACTAGATCATGAAGGGACTCGATCATGAAGGGACTCGTTCGTGAAGTGACTAGATCGTGAAGGGACTATTAATGAAAGGACTAGATCATGAAGGGACTAGATCATGAAGGGACTCGATCATGAAGGGACTCGATCATGAAGGGACTCGATCATGAAGGGACTCGATCATGAAGGGACTCGATCATGAAGGGACTCGATCATTAAGGGACTCGACTTGATCATGATGGGACTAGATCATGAAGGGACTAGATCATGATCATGAAGGGACTAGATAATGAAGGGACTAGATCATGAAGGGACTAGATCATGAAGGGACTAGATCATGAAGGGACTAGATCATGAAGGGACTCGATCATGAAGGGACTCGATCATGAAGGGACTCGATCATGAAGGGACTAGATCATGAAGGGACTAGATCTTGAAGGGACTAGATCATGAAAGGACTAGATCATGAAGGGACTCGATCATGAAGGCGGACGTCCTTTTCTGACACACTGTGTAAGAAGGCAAGGTTATTTGCTTTAGTAATCTTATTTAAAAGGAGATGAACTGTACATGAATAAATATATGTGTTTATGAAGGTGTAGAGAAGCATTTTGGCAGGTTTTATAAAGTTTTATTTTGCATGTTCACAAATTCAGTTTTTCTTCTTATCATAACGTTGTGCGATAAGGGGTACTTTTCAAGGATGTATTGGAGAATACCTCACAATGGAAAATAATGTGTTGCAAGAAAGGAGGATGCAGTGTTCCTGGGTGCACAACAGAACCCAAAGTGATGTTTTTAAAGAACTGCTTTTTGGTGTTTGAGGGAAATCTCACACTTGAGTTCTCTGAGCTCCTGAGAGAGACCCAGTCTTTCACAGATGTGTGTGGAAGCGTCTGCATGTCTAGTGCTTGAGTTTATACAACTGTGGCCATGGAAAGGATTGGAACTCCAGAATTCAATGATTTGGAGGGGTGTCCCAATACTTTTGGCAATATTGTGTATATGGGGATAAATACAATACAATTTGATACAAATCTATGTCTGTATCAAATCAAATATATTAATGCATTTCAGGTGTTTTTCCCTTTTTACCTAAAGATTTCTTGACATTTGTGGAAATATCAATAAATCAATTAAATGTTCCCAAAATAATGTGGAATATTTTTTATCATGTGCCATCAAAATGCATGCAGTAGAGGGTTATGCTGTTTTCTTCTGGAAACAAATTTTGTTGCATTATTTTCCTGTTATCAAGTCAAGACACCTTTATTTATACAGCACTTTTTACAATACAGATTGTTTCAAAGCAGCTTTACAGAGATAACAAAATAATGTTGTAATAATACTGTTAAATATAAAATTAGATGTCCCCTTTAAATGTCCCCAACTAACCAAGTCAAAAGCCAAAGGCGAAAAAGGCGACAGTGGAACCAAAACTCCTTCAGTGACAGATTGGAATAAAAACCTTGTGAGAAACCATACTCAGTCTCAGTTCTCCTATGGCCAAAGAACTAACAGTGTATAATTATGATTCAGGCATTACAGGTCAGAGGTCAGATGGGATCGGAAGATTATATTATGCAGTTCATCTGGTTGAAGACTGGAGTCACGCCGGTGTGGAGACGAGTGTGTTGAGGATCAGAGCCGATGCTGTGGTGTCGATGAGTCTAGTAGACACAATCTCTGTTGACAATTCAGGGATGTGTTGTGGTCGTGTCCAAGTGCAGGTCCTCCATCTGATCTGGTGTGTGTGTGTGTGTGTGTGGTCGTGTGTGTCCATGCGCAGGTCCTCCATCTGATCTGGATACGGGTTCGGCTGATGACAGTAAACCTCGAAATAAAGAGAGACACTAATATTAGCATAGATGCCATTCTTCTTATGATGTAACGAGTACATCAGGTGTTACAGGAAGTGATTCCAGTTCCGGCTGACCTAATCTATGCAGCCTAATAATCATTTAACTGATTTGAATAATATGAATGTATAGTGTTCTGTGTGTATGCTAGGTCAAAGAGATTGTGATGACGGGTGCTAAGATGATGTCATCACTACCGCGATAGTGGCAGCATGTGAAGTTTTGCAAATTGTTTATGTGCTTATGTTTCTTTAAAAAATTGTTTATGGTTTTGTGTTTCTGTTGACTATGGTGCAGTCTATTAGGTTTATGGTACAATTGTTTAATCTGGTTCATTATTCTATAACATGCATTTATAATCAGTTTTTAAGATATGCTGTTTGAGCGGATTGCAGATAGGTGCACATGTCAGTGGTCATCACAACCTGTTATATCTATTATAGTTGCCCTTGGATGTATTTTCCCCATTAACCACACAGAGACAAGTTGTAGTTATGCAATGTTGTTATTTATTAATTCAAATCTGTATTTATCCCCACATGCTGTCTACTCACCATATCCTGTTCCTGTGACTCCTCAAAGGAGGGGGCGGGATTACAGCTTCCCTTTTTCTTGTGTTGGGTTAAACCATTTCTATTAGTGAATTTAGTGAAGTGAACTTAACGCTTGGTGATGTAGGCAAGGCATGGATAAATGTCTTATGGTGTTTTCATGTAGTTTATGTTTCTGGATGAGTTTATTTTATTTATTTTTGAAAGTTAAATGGTCATATATTTAGGCTAAAAAGGTTTTGGTATTGATGCCCATGCAGGTGGTATGATCTTGGGTGTAATAAGCCTGTCCTAGGCCATATAAGACAGTCTAAACTGAACCTTGAGAAGGAAAAGATGGGGTTATATTGCTGAATGTATCATGAAGATTTTGCTGCCTGTAGCAATTTGTTTTTCTTTGTTTGTTGATAGATCAAAGTTTGTCCAGTGTATGATTATTTTTGTAAATTCTTTTTTTTTTGTTCAATTGTGTAGTTTGTCTTTGACACATCACTGAGAATTTGTACATCCCTACTTCTCCACTGCATTCTTTTATTTCTTCTGCATTCCACTTTCATACATTTAATAAAAATCCTCTTTGGATGATGCCTGAGTCCTGAGCCTATCTACCACCTCCCCTTGATCTCTATGGGACACATTATAACAGAGATGTGTTTTTAGTCTAGCTTTGAACTGACAGAGTGTGTCTGCTTCCCGGACAATGGTAGGAAGACTGTTCCAGAGTTTTGGTGCAAAATAGGAAAAGGATCTACCGCCAGCAGTTGATTTTGATATTCTAGGTATTATTAACTGGCCGGAATATTGCGTTAAGAGCTCGCTCAAGTACTGCGGAGCTAAACCATTTAGGGCTTTGTAAGTAATCAACAATATTTTAAAATGTTTACGATATTTAATAGGCAGCCAATGTAGTGTTGACAGAACCGGGCTAATATGATCACACTTCCTGGTTCTGGTAAGAACTCGAGCTGCTGCGTTTTGATCTAGCTGTAGTTTGTTTATTAAGCGTGTAGGGCAACCACCCAGTAGAGCATTACAATAATCTAGTCTTGATGTCATGAATGCATGAACTAATTGTTCCGCATTTGTCAATGAGAGCATATGGTGTAATTTAGATATATTTTTAAGATGGAAAAATGCATTACAGGTGTGTGTGTGTGTAGCATGTACAGAGGGAACAGCAACTTTGACAGAAAAGGCAGATTCGAGATCGACCTGTAATCGACTAATTCTCTAAGATCAATTTGCATTTTTTTAACAAGCGGTTTAATCATAGCCAGCTTAAAAGTTTTTGGTACAAATCAAAGAGAAAAAGTAGGGATTGTCGACACTGTCATTGTATCTGGATGTGATTCAGAATGATTCTCTTTCTGGAATGTCCTTCATTGATTTATATTTAGTAGATAATGTTCCACAAGTCAGTGTACAACACTGTGCAGTGATTTATTTATGGCTATATAAATAACTAATGAAATGCTATCACTCATTAATATGCATTATGGTTTTATGAAGTGTGTTTAGTGTGAATGTATGAAATAGGGTTTCACATGATTGTTTGGATCTGCTCTGAGAACAAACAACAGACACTAAACACACTATCATACTAAACAAATACGTGTCTTTTACTTTTCTTATTCAACATGTGATATGTGTTTAATTTTTTTATTTAAAAAAAAGTTTTGACCTGGTAATGTTTAATCAAACTGAAGTGTCAGTCTCTCTGGTGGCATATCCAGGATTTCCTATCATTCAGTGTGCTTAAGCTCCGCCCCTTTAAGCCCTCGCTCATCTGCATAGACTTTCGCAGAGCCACGCCCATATCTTAACATCCAATCAACAACTGACACACAGAATCAAGCCCCGCCCCACATTTATTCTTTTTCTATAATCTGTCCGTCACAATATGAAAGAAAAGATCTGTCGCTTCTTCCGTTTCATCGCAAGTTTAAGACAAAATATTTTTATGTTCATATTGTCAAAAAATCTGCAGAGTCACAGTGCAAAAGAGAAAACAACAATGAAAAAAGAAAAACAGTGTTATTGACAGAAGAATAATATGGATAGGACTGAGGAATTCAATGAATTGAGTGAATAAAGTAAAAGTACATGAAAAGATCATCAATAAATGGTTGCGATCAGGGACGTGCACAGGGGGGTTGCTCAGGTTGCCCGGGCAACTGCCCATTGCCCTTCTCGACTCACGTTGCCCTTCCGAGGGGGAAAATAAATAAATTGTCCAAATATGCAGAATTTCACTTAGGCCTAGATAAAAAAATCAAAACAAAACAAAACAAAAAAAATCGCAAAGCCTCATTCACTTCCATTCGAGTACCGAAAGTGAAAGTAAGTGGGTTAAGGGCAAAACTCTGTTTCCGTGGCTGCAGCGCTGCACGCGACCGGTGAAGCAGTCGATTCAGATCCCTACCCGAATTCGTGTTCCCTTTACGCAATCCTTCTACAAATCATGCGTAGTTGCCGAGTTACCATACGTACCATCAGAACTGAATACAAGCAAGAAGCACAACTGAATGTACGGGAAGCCAAAAGGTTAAAAAAGGATTGTATTTTTTCCCGAAATCTAAGCGTTTATTTATATATTTTATTAGAAGCGAGTTTTCCCCCATCTGTCAATTCAATCCAGATTATTTATTTTCAAATTTAAAAAATAAAAAACAGAATAATTTTTTTTTTAAAATCATTAAAAAAAATGATTATTTTTTCTCATGTGTATTTTGGTGGCATTTAACATATTGTTAATACATTTTGTATAAGTTTACAAAGTTGTATATCATAAACCTGTCATCTCTGACATTTTGCAATCTTTATAAATAAGACCATAATATGAGTCATTGAGTTTGGACATAAACACGGTCAGATAAGGCCATTTGAATGGCCAAAATTCAACTGAATATTCAGACATAATACAAAAAATATGAACAAGTGCAAGATTAATTCAATTCACAGAAATATTACTGGAGTGTGAGACTATTTTATTATGCTGCAGTGTAGCAAGACAATTAAATGTTTTTTTTTTTCTTAATTTTTGTACGGTTGAAATGGCCACTAATAGTTTAGACACTTCTCCTTTGAAGCTTTGCATGTTGTTTAGTATGTAAATTTGGAGAAACCTATCAGTGACTTGATAGGATATTGATAGGGATATTGATGTAGGGATTTTCATGACTCAAGTCATATTTTTCTGTGTTATTATTAGTAGTAGTTAAGGTGATTGCTGTATTTCAGTTTTTTACTTCTTTGTGTATATATGGGGGGGGGGGGGGGGGGGGGTTTGCCGTTTTTTCAGGTCAGAGCAACTGCCCCTCAAAATTCCTGTGCACGTCCCTGGTTGCGATGTCTTTTCAGAGTTAGAGTTTCAGTGAGGGATGTGTTTGTCTCTCTCTCTCTCTCTCTCTCTCTCTCTCTGCAGTGTCAGTGTGTGTACGGTGAGCGCGAGGGGTCATATGTTAAACTTCAGTCGGACTCTTGAGCGTTTAATCAAGCGTGTTCGTTTAGGTGATTTTAAACACATCTGACACACAGTTCTTCTCTCGGGGTCAAACGCCTGTTTTAGGTGCTTTGTACATATTTGCATTTGAAAGCAGCGCTGGAGACTTTAATGGCGTTTGAGTTTGAAAAGCCTTCAGCGCGCACTCGTTTCATTCAATCCCTCCATTAAACCTCTGTAATGACTGAATCTGAAACTCGTCTCGTCTCTTTTCTCTTGTCTGTGTTTCACTTTATTATTTGCTTTGTGTTTAATTCTGTGGTTTAATACTGTCCTCCAGAGCACAGCAGACACGCAACGATAGGAAAGTACATTTATTTTGCAAATTAAACGAGGAGGAACAGAAAACCCATTACAGACACAGACAGAGAGAGAGAGAGAGAGAGAGAGACACACAGAGCGAGAGAGTGTTTGCTGGTGTTCAGTCTGTGAGTTAAAGGTACAGATGATTAAAGTTAATGAGTGAAACCCTCACCTGTCTCTCTATCAGGACTCGCTGGTTTAACACACGCTCGCAAACAGGATATTTGGACCATTAATTGTCAAACACATAATTGATCAATTGATCAAATCATAATTGCGATTCATGATTTAATTCTGTTTTGTTCACGTCACGTACAGAGATAAGGTGCAGTCGCAAACATTCAACAACATGATTCCTTTTTTTAATTGTCTTGACATGATTATTCTTTTCCTTTTTAAGGAACATGTTTCAATAAAGTAGCTTGATCATATTTTGCAGCTTGTTCAGTTTCCTAAATTAATCCGACAAATGAACTGTTCATCCAGTTTATCTAATCAATTTTAGTTGAATGCCTTTATCTGTGTTTAAATAACATTGCAGAAACCATCATGGCAGAATGTTGAAATCAAGTGTTGTTATGCATTATTTAGCAAGATGATCAAAGTGCTATTTTTTAAATGTTAAAGGGAGTGAAATTATGGAATTAATTGCAAGTGAGAACAGTCGGATTCCTTTAGTTTATTTGTTAAAATTGTTTTACCTTTCCATTCTGTTTTATTTGATTTGTCTTATTGTGTAGTATTGCTCATTCATTGTGCTCAATATGAACACATTTTAAACAGAAACTGAGAAAGAGCGAGGTGAGAGGAGGAAAGCTAGAGGAGGACGAGTGAAAGTGTGATAAGAAGAAAAGGCAGAAGAGCTGGAAATGAAACCAAAGAGAAGAAACACAGCAGATGTAGAGCAAACACACACACATACACACATCACACCGGATCTGCCCTCCAACCCTGAACACACCCACACACACACATACACACATCACACCGGATCTGCCCTCCAACCCTGAACACACACATCAGAGATCAAGACTGAGACTCTTCCAGTGATGACACAGACGTGTGTGTGTGTGTGTGTGTGTGTGTGTGTGTGAGAGAGAGAGAGAGAGAGAGTGTGTGTGTGAGAGAGTGAGAGAGAGTGAGAGAGAGTGAGAGAGAGTGAGAGAGAGTGAGAGAGAGTGAGAGAGAGTGTGTGTGGCCCTGGTAAACCCTACATTATGGGGACCTATTGAAGGGATAGTACACCAAAAATGAAAATTCGCTGTTAATTTACTCACACCTCAGGCCATCCAGGATGTAGGTGACTTTTTATCTTCAGTAGAGCAGTAAAGAAGATTTTTAGCTGAAACACACACGCCCACAGAGGTGTGGCTTCCTCTAAAACACACGCCCACAGAGGTGTGGCTTCCTCTAAAACACACTCCCACAGAGGTGTGGCCTCCTCTAAAACACACACGCCCACAGAGGTGTGGCTTCCTCTAAAACACACACGCCCACATAGTTGTGGCTTCCTCTAACACACACGCCCACATAGTTGTGGCTTCCTCTAAAACACACACGCCCACATAGTTGTGGCTTCCTCTAAAATACACACGCCCACAGAGGTGTGGCTTCCTCTAAAACACACGCCCACATAGTTGTGGCCTCCTCTAAAACACACACGCCCACATAGTTGTGGCCTCCTCTAAAACACACACGCCCACATAGTTGTGGCCTCCTCTAAAACATGTGGCCTCCTCTAAAACACACACGCCCACATAGTTGTGGCCTCCTCTAAAACACACACGCCCACATAGTTGTGGCCTCCTCTAAAACACACACGCCCACATAGTTGTGGCTTCCTCTAACACACACGCCCACATAGTTGTTGCCTCCTCTAAAACACACACGCCCACATAGTTGTGGCCTCCTCTAAAACACACACGCCCACATAGTTGTGGCCTCCTCTAAAACACACACGCCTACATAGTTGTGGCCTCCTCTAAAACACACACGCCCACAGAGGTGTGGCTTCCTCTAAAACACACGCCCACAGAGGTGTGGCTTCCTCTAAAACACACGCCCACAGAGGTGTGGCTTCCTCTAAAACACACACGCCCACATAGGTGTAGCTTCCTCTAAAACACACGCCCACAGAGGTGTGGCTTCCTCTAAAACACACGCCCACAGAGGTGTGGCTTCCTCTAAAACACACACGCCCACATAGGTGTAGCTTCCTCTAAAACACACGCCCACAGAGGTGTAGCTTGCTCTAAAACACACGCCCACAGAGGTGTGGCCTCCTCTAACACACACGCCCACATAGGTGTGGCTTCCTCTAAAACACACGCCCACAGAGGTGTAGCTTGCTCTAAAACACACGCCCACATAGTTGTGGCTTCCTCTAACACACACGCCCACATAGTTGTGGCTTCCTCTAAAACACACGCCCACATAGGTGTGGCTTCCTCTAACACACACACACACCCACAGAGGTGTGGCCTCCTCTAAAACACACCCACAGAGGTAAGGCCTCCTCTAAAACACACGCCCACAGAGGCGTGGCCTCCTCTAAAACACACCCACAGAGGTAAGGCCTTCTCTAACACACACCCACAGGGGTGTGTGTCTCCCTCTAAAACACACGCCCACAGAGGCGTGGCCTCCTCTAACACACGCCCACAGGGGTGTGTGGCTTCCTCTAAAACACACGCCCATAGAGGCGTGGCCTCCTATAACAGACATCCATAGAGGCGTGGCCTCCTATAACAGGCGTCCATAGAGGCGTGGCCTCCTATAACACACACCCACAGAGGCGTGGCCTCCTATAACACACGTCCATAGAGGCGTGGCCTCCTATAACACACGGGTTAGGGGGGTTTGATTTTGATTCATAATTACGAGAAACATGAATTTAAAACAACAATGATGTGCACCTATAAATCATTCAGAATAAACACTGCAACAATACATAAAAAACAAGAATGTTCGATTTTGATTTCATGGTGACTTAAACCGTCATCTCTTTCCTCTCAGAGAACTAAACTGAGCTCTACTGGAGATCTTCAGTGCATGTCTTCATTTCTTCAGGAACATCCACACGGATATTTCCCATGGTGTCGTTTCGATGAACACATAGACTAGTGTTTTATGTTCTGTGAAAAGCTCTTTGCAGATGAAGTGCATTGAAAGGAAACCGTTGTGTGTCGGCAGTGAGTTTGATGGAGATGTGATTGTGATCGTTCTGCAGTTATGTTGTGTTTGCTGTAACTCTTAGCATTGTGACGTCTGGTAATGACCGTTCCAGCCGGAGAGCCGAGCTCACTATGAATGGTGTGTCGGGATGTGGTTTTGTTTTCTGAGTGGTGTTATTTTTTAAAAACAAAGTACAATATAGAGGCAAAGCACTTTGGTTGAGAGTTTCTTTACCTGTTGAGATACACACTCGAGTCTGTCTCACGCTGAATCTCAGGAGGGTTTCGCCAACATGACAAGTGTGTGTGAAAGTGCTTTGTTTTGGTGTGAAGATTCAGTTGGATTTATCATTTTTATTAACATCTCTCACCATAATCACATTTGCTGCAAACCGTGAAACAAAGTTGTTTACATGCGAAAGAAAACGAAACAATTTGCAGGCTGTCATTAGTCCGTTCACGAGTCTCTCTGTTTATCGCACGTTTACTGTGTTGCAGAAATCCTCTGATAATGAACAGGATGGCTTTCAAACTGCAGCTAAATTAGATTTATTAGAGAAACAGTTCTTCAGCTGAACCAACTGAGCGTGTGTGTGTATGTGTGTGTGTGTCTGTGTGTGTGTGTGTGTGTGTGTGTGTGTGTGTGTGTGTGTGTGTGTGTGCGTGTGCGTGTGCGTGTGCACGCGTGTGTGTGTGCGCGTGTGTGTGTGTGTGTGTGTGATGATGGGTGATGCAGACTAGAATCTAAGACAATGGTTGGCATTATGGTGCTATTTTATTTGATTGTTCTAGTCAGCCGTTTAATATTATTGTTAGATGCTTTGAAATGTCAAGAACTATGTGGTTAGTAGTTCTGTCTAATTCTCTGTTTGTGTCCATGTGTCAGCGTTCATGTTGATGTATTTATGGATGCATGTGTGAATTCAGCGTCAAAAACACACTTCCGCTCTGTGACAAACAGAATAGACATTAAAGTTAATCTAAGCTAAAGGAGCTCAGAGGGGCTGATGAAAAGATTGTCTAGATGTTCCACACACACACACACACACATAAACTATGTGCTGCAGAGAGAGAGAGACACGCGAGTGTGTTAGGGTGCCGTTTTGAACGTTGTGTGTGTGTTGATGCAGGTGTGTGTGTGTGTGTAGTGGCAGGTTATTTACACGTCTCATAATCGCAGTTGCCGCTGGGCTCGTGTTGTTCTGCTGAAGAATCTTATCTCGCCTCATTAGAGCAGATGATTCTAACCTCTGTTACAAAATATACCATCACCACACACACACACACACACACACACACACACACACACATGTTGGTGCGACAGCATTATGAGGACTCACCATAGGCGTAATGGTTTTTATACTGTACAAACTATATATTCTATCCCCTTACACTGCCCCTATCCCTAAACCTACCCATCACAGGAGACATGCTGCATTTTTACATTTTTAATAAAACATTGTTTTTTATGTTTTTTAAGCCATTTGATTTATGAGGACTTTTGAAGTGTCCTCATAAACCACCCATAAGTTGTAATACCAGTGTAATACACGTCATTATACAAATTTGTGTCCTCATAAATCACATAAACCAACCCACACACACACACACACATTTATTTAGAAATTCTGCTATACAAATAAATGTGTAAATAAAACCTGTGTACTCAGAGTAGTAAAAATCAGACAAAATCAGACTAACCCTAACTTTTAAATGCTGTCAGGGATTCTGCATTCCGGATGAAGGTGGGAAGATCATTCCAACAGGCGTGGAACCGTGAATGAGAATGTTCTGGAGAGTGCTTTTATGCCTCGCTGTGAGGGACCACGAGCCGCCGCTCCTTGACCGAGCGTAGATTTCTGGTTGGGGTGTAAACTCGCAGGAGTGAGTGACGGAGCTGAGTCAGTGGTAGATCTGTAAGCATCTGTCAAAGCCTTGAACTTGACAGCGAGTGGTAGCCAATGTAGTGAGACGAACAGAGGAGTGACATGGGCCCTTTTGGGCTCGTTGAAGACAAGACGAGCTGCAGCATTCTGGACCATCTGTAGAGGTTTAGTTGCACATGATGGAAGTCCTGCCAAAAGAGCATTGCAGTAATCAAGCCTCGAGATAACCAGGGCCAGGACGAGTATATATATATATATATATATATATATATATATACACTCACCGGCCACTTTATTAGGTACACCTGTCCAACTGCTCGTTAACACTTAATTTCTAAGCAGCCAATCACATGGCGGCAACTCAGTGCATTTAGGCATGTAGACATGGTCAAGACAATCTCCTGCAGTTCAAACCGAGCATCAGTATGGGGAAGAAAGGTGATTTGAGTGACTTTGAACGTGGCATGATTGTTGGTGCCAGAAGGGCTGGTCTGAGTATTTCAGAAACTGCTAATCTACTGGGATTTTCACGCACAACCATCTCTAGGGTTTACAGAGAATGGTCCGAAAAAGAAAAAACATCCAGTGAGCGGCAGTTCTGTGGGCGGAAATGCCTTGTTGATGCCAGAGGTCAGAGGAGAATGGCCAGACTGGTTTGAGCTGATAGAAGGGCAACAGTGACTCAAATAACCACCCGTTACAACCAAGGTGGGCAGAAGAGCATCTCTGAACGCACAGTACGTCGAACTTTGAGGCAGATGGGCTACAGCAGCAGAAGACCACACCGGGTGCCACTCCTTTCAGCTAAGAACAGGAAACTGAGGCTACAATTTGCACAAGCTCATCGAAATTGGACAATAGAAGATTGGAAAAACGTTGCCTGGTCTGATGAGTCTCGATTTCTGCTGCGACATTCGGATGGTAGGGTCAGAATTTGGCGTCTACAACATGAAAGCATGGATCCATCCTGCCTTGTATCAACGGTTCAGGCTGGTGGTGGTGGTGTCATGGTGTGGGGAATATTTTCTTGGCACTCTTTGGGCCCCTTGGTACCAATTGAGCATCGTTGCAACGCCACAGCCTACCTGAGTATTGTTGCTGACCATGTCCATCCCTTTATGACCACAATGTACCCAACTTCTGATGGCTACTTTCAGCAGGATAATGCGCCATGTCATAAAGCTGGAATCATCTCAGACTGGTTTCTTGAACATGACAATGAGTTCGCTGTACTCAAATGGCCTCCACAGTCACCAGATCTCAATCCAATAGAGCATCTTTGGGATGTGGTGGAACGGGAGATTCGCATCATGGATGTGCAGCCGACAAATCTGCGGCAACTGTGTGATGCCATCATGTCAATATGGACCAAACTCCCTGAGGAATGCTTCCAGCACCTTGTTGAATCTATGCCACGAAGAATTGAGGCAGTTCTGAAGGCAAAAGGGGGTCCAACCCGTTACTAGCATGGGGTACCTAATAAAGTGGCCGGTGAGTGTATATATATATGTATATGTATGTATATGTATATGTATGAATCTGTATATATGAGCCAGCATCAGGGTTTGGCCAGATGAAGGGCTAATCCTGTGGTCAGGTGTTGTAATCTGCAGGTAAACTGGTGTGTGTTGAAGGATTAGAGCGTGAGGATCAGACAGGGTTAATGAAACTCCATCACCCCGTATCCGTCTCGTGAGCTGAACACAGATTACTGAACCAACGGGAATATATGAGCTCACACACACACACACACACACACACACACACACACACACACACTCTCACTCACTCACTCACTCACTCACACACACACACACACACACACACACACACACACACTCTCACTCACTCACTCACTCACTCACTCACTCACTCACTCACACACACACACACACACACACACACACACTCTCACTCACTCACTCACTCACTCACTCACTTACACACACACACACACACACACACACACACACACACACACACACACACAGACAGAGAACCACCCATGAGATCTCAAGCTCTTTTTCTGATGATCCAGAGACAGATAGACAGACAGACAGATAGATAGATAGATAGATAGATAGATAGATAGATAGATAGATAGATAGATAGACACACACACACACACACACACGTTGAATCTGGCACAGACAGCACAGATCTTAAATCTATAAGCCTTAATCTAGCCAGAGTGAATTATACATGACTAGAACACGGTATTAAAACACAGACAATCATCACTTACAACATCAATAATGCAGAGGATACAAGAACGTACTGAATCAGAGACATCATCAGCATCTCGCACACACACACACACACACACACACACACACACACACACACACACACACACAGACACACACACACACACACATGTAGACACACACACACACACACACACACCCTACTACTACACATTCTACTAATAATACTAAAATAATGACAATGTGACCTTTTCCTTTAATTCATTAAAAACTCTATTAATTTCTCATTGTGAAGTGTGTTCTTTAAATGACACTTTCCCAATGACTGACAGCTCTAATTTGTATGTAACATACAGCTCATTTGTATGCACATTTCACATATCCATTACCTTATTAACAGAATTTCATTGATTGGTGTAACTTAATGTGCAGCCCATACACACACACACACACACACACACACACACATGTCTGGTTCGCTATCTTTGTGGGGACTCTCCATAGGCGTAATGGTTTTTATAGTGTACAAACTGTATATTCTGTCCCCTTACACACACACACACACACACACACACACACACACACTGCCCCTGTCCCTAAACCTACCCATCACAGGAGACATGCTGCATTTTTACATTTTCAAAAAACATTACTTAGTGTGATTTATACGCTGTTTTCCTCATGGGGACCGCTGGCTGGTCCCCACAATGTAGGTGATTTCAGGTTTTACTATACTTGTGGGGACATTTGGTCCCCACAATGTAATATAAACACGAGCACACACACACACACACATACACATACACACACACACACACACACAGGCGCACACACACACACACACACACATACACACACACACACACACACACACACACACACACAGGCGCACACACACTCACACACAGGCGCACACATCTTTGTGAGGACTCTCCATTGGCGTAATGGTTTTTATACTGTACAAACTGTATATTCTGTCCCCTTACACACACACACGCACACACACACACACACTGCCCCTGTCCCTAAACCTACCCATCACAGGAGACATTCTGCATTTTTACATTTTCAAAAAACATTACTTAGTGTGATTTATAGGCTGTTGTCCTCATGGGGACCGCTGACTGGTCCCCACAATGTAGGTGATCTCAGGTTTTACTATACTTGTGGGGACATTTGGTCCCCACAATATAATATAAACATGACCACACACACAGACACACACACACACCCACACACCCACACACCCACACACACACACACACACACACAGAATATGTTGATTTTATATGAGAATTAGTACTGGCTGCGGACAAACTCTTAATTGTTGTTGTGATTTTAATATTCATGTAGATAATGAAAAACAAAGCACTTTAGACACAGTTGCTCCTTTGTTCTTAAAGAAGATCAAAGAAAATAGTCCAACGCCGTGGTACAACGAGCACACTCAGGCCCTAAAGAACAGCCAGAAACATGGAGCGCAACTGGAAGAAAACTAAACTAGAGGTATTTTGCATTTAGTGGAGGGAAAGTGGTACTGCATACAGAAACGCATTAAAAACAGCTTCAACTCTTAGGTATTTATTTGATGCAGTGGCTACATTAGTGAGAAATAATGCCATAACACCACAGCGGTAACGACTCTTACAGTATCGCATCAGACGTTGTGCTATAGACTTACTGAGGAAAATTTTTTTTAATTTAATTTATTAATTGCTATAGGAGAGGAAGAATTGTCTAAACTTGTTAAATCATCTAAATCGACAACATGTATGTTAGACCCTATAAGCTACTGAAGGAGATGTTTCCAGATGTCATAGATCCTCTTCTGAATATCATCAAGTCAATCTTCATTTATATTGCGCTTTTAACAATGTAGATTGTTTCAAAGCAGCTTTACAGAGATACACATATCATTTAAGGTAACAGAGAGTGTTTTGGCTTTATAGCGGTTCTTGAATAATGTTATTTCCAGCTAAAGTTAGTTTTGATTGATTCACTTCCGGCAAAATGATCATTAGTTATTAAATTAGGGGCCGCTAAGACGACGCCGTTCTCTCTAAACAGACTTTAAACTGAACCTGTGATAAACGCTGATGGCGTTCACATGCGATCTCGAATCTGCTTTTTCTGTCAAAGATATTAGAAAAAGCAGTATCATCACAACTGTGTTCCTTTCTCGAAAGAAATGATATCTGGGAGGATTTTCAGTCCGGATTTAGACCGTACCATAGTACCGAGACAGCTCTCGTTAGAGTCACAAATGATTTGCTTTTATCATCCGATCATGGTTGTATCTCTCTATTAGTGTTACTTGATCTTAGTGCTGCATTTGACACAATTGACCACAACATTATTTTAAATAGACTAGAACACTATGTTGGCATTAGTGGAATTGCACTAGCATGGTTTAAATCATACTATCTGACCGTTATCAGTTTAGCAGTAAATGAAGAGATGTCTTATCGATCAGAAGTTCAGTATGGCGTACCACAAGGCTCAGTACTAGGACCGCTGCTGTCCACTCTGTACATGCTGCCCTGCTACACACACACACACACACACACACACACACACACACACACACGCACGGTGGCTCTTTTGTAAAAATGCATTAACAAAAAAAAGGCTCTTTGTTCAAAAAAGGTTCCTGTCCCCTCATCAACTGTGTGTGTGTGTGTGAGAGAGAAAGTGTGTGTGAGAGAGAGAGAAATGTGTGCGTGTGTGTGTGTGTGTGTGGAGAGAGAGAGAGAGAGAGAGAGAGAGAGAGAGAGAGAGAGAGAGACTGTGTGTATGTGTGTCTGTATGTGTGTGTATTATATATATTTAACCATTCCGAGGTCAAAGCCTTCAGATCTTTAGCTCTTTCAGACTGTGAGACACATAATGAGTGAAGTGTGTGTTTACCGAGTGTTCTGCGGTGAAGAAGCTGAAAATAAAACCCTGAATGCTTTGAACCTGAATGGTGTTTGTAGAGTGGTGGGTTCAGAGATCGCAGTGTGTGTGTGTGTATATTCTAGTCAGTGTGTGTGTGTGTGTGTGTGTGTGTATCACAGAGACGTGTCTGTAAACAATAACATGTTAAACATGAGACGGCTTACATCAACCTTCCCAGAATGCAGCAGAATCCTGTCCTTTCCACGAGTGAGTCATCGATGGTCTCCTGATTTCTGTCAAGTCTCCTTCATTTATACAGCGCTTTTACCAATATAGATTAGCAAACAACAGCAGCTTTACAGAGATAACCGGACATTACAGTAACAGAGATTGTTGTGGCTTTACAGCAGATCTAGAATAAAGTTATTTTCCAGATAAAGTTGATTCACTTCCGCTGCAAACATCATTAGTTATTAATTGTTATTAATTATTCAGCATTGATGAAGTCGCCCTCAGCTGTTGTGTCTGTTCTTCACACGAGATCATGATTATGAATATCTCAGATATTCTCCTGCATGTTTACACAGCTTCTATTTCAGTAATTCGGTTTGAGTGACAGCGCCGTCTTCGAGCGAGTCAAGAGTGAGATGTCCCATAATCCTCTTCTCCTCTATTTATATCCTGCGCTCTCGGGCGTAACGTGGATATAATGGCGTGGATGTTCATCTCGCTGCCGTGTCTGTCATTACGGCTTCAGGAAGGTGCAGATAAACACACGCGTGTTGTGAGGAAACACACATGACAGGTTTAAGAGACGCTCTCTTCAGTAGTGTGTGTGTGTCGGGCGTCTTCAGTAGTGTGTGTGTGTCGAGGGGATCAGTGTGTTCAGGAGAAGGTCTTCAGGATTAGCTGAGAAACGGCTGCGCTGGCCAGAGCTTAATAAGGGTTAGCAAACGTGTGGAATACAGACGACATCCCTGTGTCCGTCTGTCCTGAGCTCCAGCTCCAGGTGTGTGTAGTTCTTCACATCTACTGCTTTACCACTGGATCACTTTAACTGGGGTAAAGTATTGCAGTAAATGTAATTAGTTACTGTACTTGTGTATCTTTTTGGCTACTTTGTAGTTTTACTGAGTATCAAAGATATCAGCAACTTTTACTCTCTACTCGACTACATTTTTGAATAAGTAAATGTACTCTTTACTCCAACGCATTAGTGATGAGAAATGCCAGAACTTGTACATGTTTCCGGCACAGTTTCTCTCGCTGTAAGAAGTGATCTCTCCATCTTTCTCTCGCTGTAATGAAGTGATCTCTCCATCTTTCTCTCGCTGTAATGAAGTGATCTCTCCATCTTTCTCTCGCTGTAATGAAGTGATCTCTCCATCTTTCTCTCGCTGTAAGAAGTGATCTCTCCATCTTTCTCTCGCTGTAATGAAGTGATCTGTCCATCTTTCTCTCGCTGTAATGAAGTGATCTCTCCATCTTTCTCTCGCTGTAATGAAGTGATCTGTCCATCTTTCTCTCGCTGTAAAGAAGTGATCTCTCCATCTTTCTCTCGCTGTAAGAAGTGATCTCTCCATCTTTCTCTCGCTGTAAGAAGTGATCTCTCCATCTTTCTCTCGCTGTAAAGAAGTGATCTCTCCATCTTTCTCTCGCTGTAAGAAGTGATCTCTCCATCTTTCTCTCGCTGTAAGAAGTGATCTCTCCATCTTTCTTTCGCTGTAATGAAGTGATCTCTCCATCTTTCTCTCGCTGTAAAGAAGTGATCTCTCCATCTTTCTCTCGCTGTAAGAAGTGATCTCTCCATCTTTCTCTCGCTGTAAAGAAGTGATCTCTCCATCTTTCTCTCGCTGTAAGAAGTGATCTCTCCATCTTTCTCTCGCTGTAAAGAAGTGATCTCTCCATCTTTCTCTCGCTGTAATGAAGTGATCTCTCCATCTTTCTCTCGCTGTAAAGAAGTGATCTCTCCATCTTTCTCTCGCTGTAAGAAGTGATCTCTCCATCTTTCTCTCGCTGTAAAGAAGTGATCTCTCCAATCTTTCTCTCGCTGTAAGAAGTGATCTCTCCATCTTTCTCTCGCTGTAATGAAGTGATCTCTCCATCTTTCTCTCGCTGTAAGAAGTGATCTCTCCATCTTTCTCTCGCTGTAATGAAGTGATCTGTCCATCTTTCTCTCGCTGTAATGAAGTGATCTCTCCATCTTTCTCTCGCTGTAATGAAGTGATCTCTCCATCTTTCTCTCGCTGTAATGAAGTGATCTGTCCATCTTTCTCTCGCTGTAAAGAAGTGATCTCTCCATCTTTCTCTCGCTGTAAGAAGTGATCTCTCCATCTTTCTCTCGCTGTAAGAAGTGATCTCTCCATCTTTCTCTCGCTGTAAGAAGTGATCTCTCCATCTTTCTCTCGCTGTAAGAAGTGATCTCTCCATCTTTCTTTCGCTGTAATGAAGTGATCTCTCCATCTTTCTCTCGCTGTAATGAAGTGATCTCTCCATCTTTCTCTCGCTGTAATGAAGTGATCTGTCCATCTTTCTCTCGCTGTAATGAAGTGATCTCTCCATCTTTCTCTCGCTGTAATGAAGTGATCTCTCCATCTTTCTCTCGCTGTAATGAAGTGATCTGTCCATCTTTCTCTCGCTGTAAAGAAGTGATCTCTCCATCTTTCTCTCGCTGTAAGAAGTGATCTCTCCATCTTTCTCTCGCTGTAAGAAGTGATCTCTCCATCTTTCTCTCGCTGTAAGAAGTGATCTCTCCATCTTTCTCTCGCTGTAAGAAGTGATCTCTCCATCTTTCGCTGTAATAAAGTGATCTCTCCATCTTTCTCTCGCTGAAAAGAAGTGATCTCTCCATCTTTCTCTCGCTGTAAAGAAGTGATCTCTCCATCTTTCTCTCGCTGTAATGAAGTGATCTCTCCATCTTTCTCTCGCTGTAATGAAGTGATCTCTCCATCTTTCTCTCGCTGTAAGAAGTGATCTCTCCATCTTTCTCTCGCTGTAAAGAAGTGATCTCTCCATCTTTCTCTCGCTGTAATGAAGTGATCTCTCCATCTTTCTCTCGCTGTAATGAAGTGATCTCTCCATCTTTCTCTCGCTGTAAAGAAGTGATCTCTCCATCTTTCTCTCGCTGTAAGAAGTGATCTCTCCATCTTTCTCTCGCTGTAATGAAGTGATCTCTCCATCTTTCTCTCGCTGTAATGAAGTGATCTCTCCATCTTTCTCTCGCTGTAAGAAGTGATCTCTCCATCTTTCTCTCGCTGTAAAGAAGTGATCTCTCCATCTTTCTCTCGCTGTAAGAAGTGATCTCTCCATCTTTCTCTCGCTGTAAGAAGTGATCTCTCCATCTTTCTCTCGCTGTAAAGAAGTGATCTCTCCATCTTTCTCTCGCTGTAAAGTAAGAAGTGATCTCTCCACCTTTCTCTCGCTGTAAAGTAAGAAGTGATCTCTCCACCTTTCTCTCGCTGTAAAGAAGTGATCTCTCCATCTTTCTCTCGCTGAAAAGAAGTGATCTCTCCATCTTTCTCTCGCTGTAAGAAGTGATCTCTCCATCTTTCTCTCGCTGTAAAGAAGTGATCTCTCCATCTTTCTCTCGCTGTAATGAAGTGATCTCTCCATCTTTCTCTCGCTGTAAGAAGTGATCTCTCCATCTTTCGCCGTAATGAACTGATCTCTCCATCTTTCTTTCGCTGTAATGAAGTGATCTCTCCATCTTTCTCTCGCTGTAAAGAAGTGATCTCTCCATCTTTCTCTCGCTGTAAGAAGTGATCTCTCCATCTTTCTCTCGCTGTAAAGAAGTGATCTCTCCATCTTTCTCTCGCTGTAATGAAGTGATCTCTCCATCTTTCTCTCGCTGTAAAGAAGTGATCTCTCCATCTTTCTCTCGCTGTAAAGAAGTGATCTCTACATCTTTCTCTCGCTGTAAAGAAGTGATCTCTCCATCTTTCTCTCGCTGTAATGAAGTGATCTCTCCATCTTTCTCTCGCTGTAAAGAAGTGATCTCTCCATCTTTCTCTCGCTGAAAAGAAGTATTCTCTCCATCTTTCTCTCGCTGTAAGAAGTGATCTCTCCATCTTTCTCTCGCTGTAAGAAGTGATCTCTCCATCTTTCTCTCGCTGTAATGAAGTGATCTCTCCATCTTTCTCTCGCTGTAATGAAGTGATCTCTCCATCTTTCTCTCGCTGTAATGAAGTGATCTCTCCATCTTTCTCTCGCTGTAATGAAGTGATCTCTCCATCTTTCTCTCGCTGTAAGAAGTGATCTCTCCATCTTTCTCTCGCTGTAATGAAGTGATCTGTCCATCTTTCTCTCGCTGTAATGAAGTGATCTCTCCATCTTTCTCTCGCTGTAATGAAGTGATCTGTCCATCTTTCTCTCGCTGTAATGAAGTGATCTGTCCATCTTTCTCTCGCTGTAATGAAGTGATCTCTCCATCTTTCTCTCGCTGTAATGAAGTGATCTCTCCATCTTTCTCTCGCTGTAATGAAGTGATCTGTCCATCTTTCTCTCGCTGTAATGAAGTGATCTCTCCATCTTTCTCTCGCTGTAAAGAAGTGATCTCTCCATCTTTCTCTCGCTGTAAGAAGTGATCTCTCCATCTTTCTCTCGCTGTAAAGAAGTGATCTCTCCGTCTTTCTCTCGCTGTAAAGAAGTGATCTCTCCATCTTTCTCTCGCTGTAAGAAGTGATCTGTCCATCTTTCTCTCGCTGTAAAGAAGTGATCTCTCCATCTTTCTCTCGCTGTAAAGAAGTGATCTCTCCATCTTTCTCTCGCTGAAAAGAAGTGATCTCTCCATCTTTCTCTCGCTGTAAGAAGTGATCTCTCCATCTTTCTCTCGCTGTAAAGAAGTGATCTCTCCATCTTTCTCTCACTGTAATGAAGTGATCTCTCCATCTTTCTCTCGCTGTAAGAAGTGATCTCTCCATCTTTCGCTGTAATGAAGTGATCTCTCCATCTTTCTTTCGCTGTAATGAAGTGATCTCTCCATCTTTCTCTCGCTGTAAAGAAGTGATCTCTCCATCTTTCTCTCGCTGTAAGAAGTGATCTCTCCATCTTTCTCTCGCTGTAAAGAAGTGATCTCTCCATCTTTCTCTCGCTGTAAAGAAGTGATCTCTCCATCTTTCTCTCGCTGTAATGAAGTGATCTCTCCATCTTTCTCTCGCTGTAAAGAAGTGATCTCTCCATCTTTCTCTCGCTGAAAAGAAGTGATCTCTCCATCTTTCTCTCGCTGTAAGAAGTGATCTCTCCATCTTTCTCTCGCTGTAAAGATGTGATCTCTCCATCTTTCTCTCGCTGTAAGAAGTGATCTTTCTCTCGCTGTAATGAAGTGATCTCTCCATCTTTCTCTCGCTGTAAGAAGTGATCTCTCCATCTTTCTCTCGCTGTAAGAAGTGATCTCTCCATCTTTCTCTCGCTGTAATGAAGTGATCTCTCCATCTTTCTCTCGCTGTAAGAAGTGATCTCTCCATCTTTCTCTCGCTGTAATGAAGTGATCTCTCCATCTTTCTCTCGCTGTTAGAAGCGATCTCTCCATCTTTCTCTCGCTGTAAGAAGTGATCTCTCCATCTTTCTCTCGCTTTAATGAAGTGATCTCTCCATCTTTCTCTCGCTGTAATGAAGTGATCTGTCCATCTTTCTCTCGCTGTAAGAAGTGATCTCTCCATCTTTCTCTCGCTGTAAAGAAGTGATCTCTCCATCTTTCTCTCGCTGTAAGAAGTGATCTCTCCATCTTTCTCTCGCTGTAATGAAGTGATCTCTCCATCTTTCTCTCGCTGTAAGAAGTGATCTCTCTATCTTTCTCTCGCTGTAATGAAGTGATCTCTCCATCTTTCTCTCGCTGTAATGAAGTGATCTCTCCATCTTTCTCTCGCTGTAAGAAGTGATCTCTCCATCTTTCTCTCGCTGTAATGAAGTGATCTCTCCATCTTTCTCTCGCTGTAATGAAGTGATCTCTCCATCTTTCTCTCGCTGTAATGAAGTGATCTCTCCATCTTTCTCTCGCTGTAAGAAGTGATCTCTCCATCTTTCGCTGTAATGAAGTGATCTCTCCATCTTTCTTTCGCTGTAATGAAGTGATCTCTCCATCTTTCTCTCGCTGTAATGAAGTAATCTCTCCATCTTTCTCTCGCTGTTAGAAGTGATCTCTCCATCTTTCTCTCACTGTAAGAAGTGATCTCTCCTTCTAAGGGCTTTGCAGGAACTAGAACTGTGTGTTTTACTGGCCTAAACTCTTCAGCAAGGCTTTACACGAGCGCACATTAGTTGCTCAATCACAGGCGTTTCATAGATCAGGCCGAAACCAGCACTTCCAGTGCAAGTAGACTTTGACTATATCATTTTGCTTAAAGGGGTCATGACCAGAGAAACCGGGCGCATGTTACTGAAAGAACGAGCAGAGAGAGAGAGAGCCCCGGCCATGCACGCGCCTTAAAACTGTCTCTCTCTCTCTCTCTCCCTCCCTCGCTCATATGAATCAAAATCAATTGAGAATTGACACGATGGTAAAAGATCGGGGTAACACTTTATTTCGATAGTCCACTTTAGACATTCTACTAACTGTAAGTAACTTTTCAACTACATGTCAACTAACTGTCATTAGAGTATTAGTAGACTGTCAGCTTAATATCTGCTAACACTTTATTTTGTTGGTCCCCCAACAGACATTCAACTGACTATAAGTAACTTATAAGTAACTTATAACTTATAACTTATAAGTAACTAAGTAACTACAAGTCAACTTATTCTCCTAACCCGAACCCTAACACCTAACCATAACCTAACAGTCTACTGACAGTCTATTATAATATACTAATACTCTAATGAGAGTTAGTTGACATGTAGTTGAAAAGTTACTTATAATTAGTAGAACGTCTAAAGTGACTATCGAAATAAAGTGTAACCAAGATCGGAAGACCGAAGTTTCACGTGGTGGAGCATTGTGTAGCCTACATGGGATACAAAATGATTAACGTTAATAATTTATGCATAAGCAGCACGTTAGCCAATCATAACAGTGGGCGTTAACACTGAACTGTTAAAGGGGAAACACCTCCAAAACAGACTGTTTGATTCAGAGGGGGAGAAACAGGGTGGGAAAATGTCATAAATCACTTCATTTAAAAAAAAAATTTGTACAAAAAACTATAGTAATACTATAATTGCACCTAAGGGAACATAAGAAAACAAAACAAAAAAACCATATCATGACCCCTTTAACATTATTTGGTCCCACTTTATATTAAGTGGCTTTAAGTACTATGTACTTACATTGAAGTTACTACTTTGATACAATGGACTTATTATGTACATACATGTTTTTACATTGTACTTATATTTTGAAAATACCTGCATGCAATTACAACTGTAATTAATTGATGTAATTACATTTGTAATTACACAGTTGACCCTTCCCTTACACCTTAACCTACCCTTAAATCGACCCATTCCACCACACCTGTCCCTAACCTCACCAGTATCACATCTCAATAGCAGCAAAAGTGTTTTACAATACAACCTGAACACAATAAGTACATTGTACTTATTTTGCTATGTAAGTACATAGTACTTAACGCCACTATTTTATTTATCCGCTATATTGATGAAACATCTTTGAAGGATGTTGGTTTACTCTTGTGCACTTGAGCTGAACTGAGAGTTTGTAGATGTTCAAGAGGGTGTTATGTCTACCTTGATTTACTGCAATATTCAGTTTTATTTTGATTTTAGAAAAATAAAGTGATCGCTGTCCTCACATATCAACTGTTTCTCATTTTTCACTGGCATGTATGTAGGTGTTGAAGACTAGATCCTCTTTGAGCCTTCAGTATGAAAGTGTCAGTGTCTGATTGGTTTCTGTTGATAAACTCCGGCCTGATCTGCCCGTCTCTCAGTGTCTGATTGGTTTGTGTTGATAAACTCCGCCCTGGTCTGCCCGTCTCTCAGTGTCTGATTGGTTTCTGTTGATAAGCTCCGCCCTGATCTGTCCGTCTCTCAGTGTCTGATTGGTTTGTGTTGATAAGCTCCGCCCTGGTCTGCCCGTCTCTCAGTGTCTGATTGGTTTCTGTTGATGAGCTCCGCCCCGATCTGTCCGTCTCTCAGTGTCTGATTGGTTTGTGTTGATAAGCTCCGCCCCGATCTGTCCGTCTCTCAGTGTCTGATTGGTTTGTGTTGATAAGCTCCGCCCCGATCTGTCCGTCTCTCAGTGTCTGATTGGTTTGTGTTGATAAGCTCCGCCCTGGTCTGCCTGTCTCTCAGTGTCTGATTGGTTTCTGTTGATAAGCTCCGCCCCGATCTGTCCGTCTCTCAGTGTCTGATTGGTTTGTGTTGATAAGCTCCACCCGATCTGTCCGTCTCTCAGTGTCTGATTGGTTTGTGTTGATGAGCTCCGCTCCGATCTGTCCGTCTCTCAGTGTCTGATTGGTTTCTGTTGATAAGCTCCGCCCTGGTCTGCCCGTCTCTCAGTGTCTGATTGGTTTCTGTTGATAAGCTCCGCCCTGGTCTGTCCATCTCTGTGTCTGATTGGTTTGTGTTGATAAGCTCCGCCCCGATCTGTCCGTCTCTCAGTGTCTGATTGGTTTGTGTTGATAAGGTCCGCCCCGATCTGTCCGTCTCTCAGTGTCTGATTGGTTTGTGTTGATAAGCTCCGCCCTGATCTGTCCATCTCTCAGTGTCTGATTGGTTTCTGTTGATAAGCTCCGCCCCGATCTGTCTGTCTCTCAGTGTCTGATTGGTTTGTGTTGATAAGCTCCGCCCTGATCTGTCCGTCTCTGTGTCTGATTGGTTTGTGTTGATAAGCTCCGCCCTGGTCTGCCTGTCTCTCTGTGTCTGATTGGTTTGTGTTGATAAGCTCCACCCCTCCCACCAGCTCCTGCTGTCGATACTAATATACGAGCAGCATTGATGAACTGTCAGCTTCTGCTGTGTTCAAGTGGACCAAAGTCACTGCTCACCCTTGAAGAATCTGCCAGTTGGAGGCCTGCAGATAAAGACGTGGTGTTTATATATATATTGATTAGACAGTGAAATCTTGGTCAGTTGCTGATGCAGGTAGTGTACAACACACGCCTGACGCTCAACATCTGCCCGACTCGCTTGACCTTGTTTTCATATCCAGACTTCATGTTCATGTTCAGAGTCACTGTAGGTCAGACGCTCCTGAAGAGTGAAACACGTTCACTGCATTAATATGTATGTTTGAGTGGCCCGACATCAGCCAATCATGTGATTTACATGGACTTTCCTGCTAAACCGCTATACGATCGGCTCTTGTTTATCAGTAAATGATACATAAACTCACTCACTGTTGACATGTTGAATAAACATATTTCATTGTAACAAATGTATTCTTCAGGATAAACCCCTTGAGATTCATTACCTCGGTTTCAAAGGGGTCTAATATTACTTACACTATCAAAAAACAGTAGTTTCTTTTAATACATATACAATAGTCCCAAAAGGGACCCTCTATGCCCCTTTTAGATGCAATCTTTGTCCCCAGAATGTGTCTGTGAAGTTTCAGCTTAAAATACCCCACAGATCATTTGTTATACCATGTTGTAAATGCCCATTTTTGAGTGGAAAGAAAAACATGCTGTTTTTGTACATGTATCTTTAAATGCAAATGAGCTGCTGCTCCGCCCCTTTTCCAGATGAGGGCGGAGCCTGTAAAGCTTGTGCCTCGGACATCATAACTAGTCTAAAACTAATAAACTAAATCTAAAACATCTGTTTGGATTTATTTATCTTCTCTATCACGATCACTCTCATGTGACATTGCAGTTCTTCATCATCATGAAAGTGTATGATCTGCATGCGTTTTAAAGTCACATGACACTTACAGCCAAATCACGCCACAGAGAGCTGTCAGACGAAGCGTCCCGTGAGTATTCAACTAAGTTATCTTTCACATCTTATTGCGCTTAAACTGTCAAATACACACAAAGTTCACATTAAAGCAACACCAAGTAACTTTTCCTCTGCGGTCGCCCTACTGGTTAGAAGCGGTATTGTCCATTACCGTTGTCGTAAATAATCTATCCTACCGCCGCCTACAGTCGCACGCACGCTCGCTGTTTATCAGCACCGGCTTTGGAATGAACGATGTCCACAGACAAGGTAGAGTATGTTGCATGATTTCATGAAAGTATGATTGATGTATTGCGACATCAGAAACGAAGAAAAACAAAATAATGACTATTATAACGCTTGACGTAAAGCAAGTCAAATTTGTAGTCGTCTTATGTCTCATTAGAACTACAGAAACGCAACCCGATCTGCCAATCTTACATAGCGTGGTTATAGCAGATAAAGGAGCGCACAGCGGAGGCATACGTGCCTTTCACACTGTTACGACTTGATGAACCACTGAAACGATTTTGGAAACATTATTTTAAGGTAAAAAAATCTTACTTAGTGTTGCTTTAACACAGTCGGTTATAATTATTTTAGATTTATACATATATAAAATAATATCTATTATATTTACGCTATCTATTTAATAGATAACAAAATAATGGTCATGCCTAAAAAATGTTATTCTTATTTTGCAAGTCTAAATTGCATTATAATGTTCGGACTGAATATTCAAAATAAATAGAAACGAGGAGTAATTTATTAATTTCGGCAACTAGATTTTTTTTTCTGTGAAATGAATTTCAAACTCTGGCGGTACCCAGCCTTGTAGACGGAATAGTGCTTTCTCTGAATCTGATTGGCGGATACCTCATCAGCGTTGTTCTGGATTAGTGGGAGTGGCTTGCGGAGACGTGCAATGTGGTGCATTGTGGGAGTTGTGGTTTTCAGTACAAATGTGCCCTAAAGTTACTTTCTGTCTTTACTCGGTCAAGAAGGGACCAAATTCGAAAATTTTATTACATTTCGACTACATTTATGACCCACTTTCAATAAAGATGAATGTTCCCACGAGTGAAATGCTCCTTTAAACTTAAGATGTGAAAGGGATTTAACTAAAAAGTAAAAGGGAAACTCAAGCTATACTTTTTATTTCATTTCTCTAAAATTAAGCATTTTATTTTGAGATGCACAGTTTTCAAAAGCTCTCTGTTGTGTTTTATTTATTTATAATTTATTTTTAAATGCAGCCTTTATTTTTTTTTTTATTGATAATTTATTATTTAAGACCCCTACAGTTCAATATATAAACTAGTCATTGTGATGTTGCGGACCTTTGCTTGATGACATTTTTTCTAACTGGACCTCTTAGAATTTTAATTGAATTCGCTGTTGACACATCTATAAATGTGGAATATAAAGTGGTAAGTCTTGTGCAGTTTGGGTTATCTGAGAGAAGCAGAGCTTTCCAAACGAACACAGACAGGCAGATCTTTCGTTGTGCAATTTGTTCGAGCACCTCTGTTGTTTCGGTCAAACGCTGACAGACTGTCAATGGTGTCGGTCACTATTGGTGGAGACAGCTGTCCATCACAGCAGGGGGCGGGGCTAGAGCAGGACATGTGAGCGTGTGATTCGCTGTGGCGTGTTTTGACTCAGAGACGCTGCAGACGAGAGCTGAAGAGATGTTGATGGACAGAAGACGACCAGACGACCACGTGTCACACACACACACACACACACACACACACACTGATCACTCCATCTCTCCGTCTGATGAACAGGATCTGCTCTTCCTCCAGACGGCCGGCGGCCACAAACAGCAGCTTATGAAAGAAAGTAATTAGTCCATTATTCACAGCTAATAATGTTCTAGGAACTCTATAATAGTTTCATAAGCACTACGTCAGTCGCAGGCTTTCGCCGTGTTGCCATGGTGACGCTTCAGCATTTCGCCGAGTGGTCGGGCATTTTTTTATAAAACTCTGCAATTACGTCTGCGCTCTATAATTTCCTCACAGATGGAGAACCTACAACACACACACATCGACATCTGTCAGAAACCATCAGAAAGAGCTGTGTGTGTGTGAGAGTGTGTGTGTGTGTGTGTGTGTGTGTGTGTGTGTGTGTGTGAGAGAGAGAGAGAGAGTGAGTGCGTGTGTGTGTGTGTGTGTGTGTGCATGTGCGTGCGTTTGTGTTGTGTGTGTGCGTGTGTGTTGTGTAAGGGTCGTATTAGACATTATAAATACACCAGTGTCCTGTTTCATAAGAATATTAGAGCATCAAACGCTGAATTCTTCCGTCTCTGATTGGATTTCAGAGTTACATAAAATCAATCTCTTTATGATTGCATGAATTCATTTTTCATTTCAGCTAAAATAGCGAGATGAGAAGAAATCGAATCATCCGTGTCATTGAAGGAGCAGAATAACACAGAAAAACACCAAGTCAGCTGGACGACAGTGAAAAGTTAAATGTTGGATTTCAGAGGTTCAGTTATTTATTCCCAGCTGAAGATCTTCGTCCATCCAGAGCCGAAGCTGCAGCTCAAAAGCCTTTCACTCTTTCACTCTCCACTCTTCACTCTCCACTCTTCACTCTTTCACTCTTTCACTCTCCACTCTCCACTCTTCACTCTTTCACTCTTCACTCTTCACTCTTCACTCTTTCACTCTTCACTCTTTCACTCTTCACTCTTCACTCTCCACTCTTCACTCTTTCACTCTTCACTCTTTCACTCTACACTATCCACTATCCACTATCCACTATCCACTATCCACTCTCCACTCTCCACTCTCCACTCTTTCACTCTTTCACTCTTTCACTCTTTCACTCTTTCACTCTCCACTCTTCACTCTTCACTCTTTCACTCTTTCACTCTTCACTCTTCACTCTTCACTCTTTCACTCTTTCACTCTCCACTCTCCACTCTCCACTCTTTCACTCTTTCACTCTCCACTCTTCACTCTCCACTCTTCACTCTTTCACTCTTTCACTCTTCACTCTTTCACTCTTTCACTCTCCACTCTCCACTCTCCACTCTTCACTCTCCACTCTTCACTCTTTCACTCTTTCACTCTTTCACTCTCCACTCTCCACTCTCCACTCTTTCACTTTTCACTCTTCACTCTTCACTCTTTCACTCTTCACTCTTTCACTCTTCACTCTTCACTCTCCACTCTTCACTCTTTCACTCTACACTATCCACTATCCACTATCCACTCTTCACTCTCCACTCTCCACTCTTCACTCTTTCACTCTTTCACTCTTTCACTCTCCACTCTTCACTCTTCACTCTTTCACTCTTTCACTCTTCACTCTTTCACTCTCCACTCTCCACTCTTTCACTCTTTCACTCTTCACTCTTCACTCTTCACTCTTCACTCTTCACTCTCCACTCTCCACTCTTTCACTCTCCACTCTTCACTCTTTCACTCTCCACTCTTCACTCTTTTACTCTTCACTCTCCACTCTTTCACTCTCCACTCTTCACTCTTCACTCTCCACCCTCCACTCTTTCACTCTCCACTCTTCACTCTTCACTCTTTCACTCTTCACTCTTCACTCTTTCACTCTCCACTCTTTCACTCTTCGCTCTTCGCTCTTCGCTCTTCACTCTTTCACTCTTCACTCTTCCACTCTTCACTCTTCACTCTTTCACTCTTTCACTCTCCACTCTTCACTCTTTCACTCTCCACTCTTCACTCTTTTACTCTTCACTCTCCACTCTTTCACTCTCCACTCTTCACTCTTCACTCTCCACCCTCCACTCTTTCACTCTCCACCCTTCACTCTTCACTCTTTCACTCTTCACTCTTTCACTCTTCACTCTTCACTCTTTCACTCTCCACTCTTTCACTCTTCGCTCTTCGCTCTTCACTCTTTCACTCTTCACTCTTCACTCTTCCACTCTTCACTCTTTCACTCTCCACTCTTCACTCTTTCACTCTCCACTCTTAACTCTTTCACTCTTCACTCTTCACTCTTTCACTCTCAACTCTTCACTCTTTCACTCTTCACCCTTCACTCTCCACTCTCCACTCTTCACTCTCCACTCTCCACTCTCCACTCTCCACTCTTCACTCTCCACTCTCCACTCTCCACTCTCCACTCTTCACTCTTCACTCTTTCACTCTCCACTCTCCACTCTTTCACTCTCCACTCTTTCACTGGTCCCACTTTATATTAAGTGGCTTTAAGTACTATGTACTTACATTGAAGTTACTACTTTGATACAATCGACTTATTATGTACATACATGTTTTTACATTGTACTTATATTTTGAAAATACCTGCATGTAATTACAACTGTAATTAATTGATGTAATTACATTTGTAATTACACAGTTGACCCTTCCCTTACACCTTAACCTACCCTTAAACCGACCCATACCACCACACCAGCGCAGTCTCATCCCAAGACGTCATATAACTGACGTCTTGGGACGTGTTTTGACCATACGTCAATATCCGCCTTTTTAGGGTACCCTTAAACGTCGGTTAGATGACGTTATCGGATCCTAACTCTACCCCAGACCTAAACCTACCCCTAAACCTACCCCGTCACCTAACTGACGTTAAAGGTAAAGCGTCAGTTGTATGACGTCCCAGGATCTAACCGACGTTTAAGGGTACCCTAAAAAGGCGGATATTGACGTATGGTCAAAACACGTCCCAAGATGTCAGTTATATGACTCCTTGGGATGAGACTGTGTTAACCACACCTGTCCCTAACCTCACCAGTATCACATCTCAATAGCAGCAAAAGTGTTTTACAATACAACCTGAACACAATAAGTACATTGTACTTATTTTTCTATGTAAGTACATAGTACTTAAAGCCACTTAATATAAAAAAATATTATTATTATCACTCTCCACTCTTCACTCTTTCACTCTTTCACTCTCCAGTCTTCACTCTCCACTCTTCACTCTTCACTCTTCACTCTTTCACTCTCCACTCTTCACTCTTCACCCTTTCACTCTTTCACTCTCCACTCTTCACTCTCCACTCTCCACTCTCCACTCTTCACTCTTCACTCTTTCACTCTCCAGTCTTCACTCTCCACTCTCCACTCTCCACTCTTCACTCTTTCACTCTTTCACTCTCCACTCTCCACTCTTCAGTCTTCACTCTTTCACTCTCCACTCTTCACCTTTTCTCTCTCCACTCTCCACTCTTCACTTTTTCCCTCTCCAGTCTTCACTCTCCACTCTCCACTCTCCACTCTTCACTCTCCACTCTTCACTCTCCACTCTCCACTCTCCACTCTCCACTCTCCACTCTTCACTCTCCACTCTCCACTCTCCACTCTTCACTCTCCACTCTCCACTCTTTCACTCTTTCACTCTCCACTCTTCACTCTCCACTCTTCACTCTCCACTCTCCACTCTCCACTCTTCACTCTCCACTCTCCACTCTCCACTCTTCACTCTCCACTCTCCACTCTTTCACTCTTTCACTCTTCACTCTCCACTCTTCACTTTTTCACTCTTCACTCTTCACTTTTTCACTCTTCAATCTTTCACTCTCCACTCTCCACTCTTTCACGCTTTCACTCTCCACTCTCCACTCTTCACTTTTCACTCTTTCACTCTCCACTCTTCACTCTCCATTCTTTCACTCTTTCACTCTTCACTCTTTCACCCTTTCACTCTTACACTCTTTCATGTCATTCACAGCCTCTTTAAAGCAGCACATCAGCCAAAAACAGAACATCTGGCCATTATTTACTTACTCTACATGCATGCTGGGATTCTTCTCTTTTGTTCAATGCAGAAAAACAATGAATAATAATGAGGTTTATAGAATCTGCAGCTCTCCATCACGATCAAGCTTGCTGAACTCATGATGTTTGACAAACACTGTAATGTAAGACATTCTTGGCTAAAACTCTTGCATCAGACATTCCTGATGCTACAAAACATGATGTTTTTTCTCAGTGTTTCTGAATTGTTTTCCAGCACACACATCTAAACATTATTTACAAATTGAAAATGTACATCCAGCGAGTTGTTATCTCAGAATAAACCTGGCAGGGTGATCTATATCTGGTCTTCATCAGCCTTAAGGGGTGTATTCTGAGATCACACACCTGAAGGGGGCTTATTCTGAGATGACACACACACACACACACACACACACACACAGCCGAAGGGGTTAATTCTGAGATCACACACACACACTCTCTGGGTAGAAAAAAACGAAGAGAAGAAGAGAAGAGATGAGGAGAGAAGAGAAGAGAAGAGAAGAGAAGAGAAGAGAAGAGAAGAGAAGAGAAGAGAAGAGAAGAGGAACGAGAGCGAGGTCATGGATGGAGCAATGCTGTGGGTCAGTGGAGACACGGCTGGGTTCAATTAGGTCCTGGAGCTCTTCTGGGTCACTGTGATAATAGAGGTGTGAGGTGACTTTGGTCTGGACTGAGCGATCTAACACACACACACACACACACACACACACGCACTGTATGAGAGTGTATGTGTGTGTGTGTGTGTGTTCATTTATCACACGCCTAACCTTTACTGTATGTGGTTTTCTGGCCATCAGCGGGTCATAAAGTCAATGTGTCCTCATTATATTTGGGCTGCGTATATTTTTAGATGTGCCCTAATAATACTTCACACAACCTTCTAAAGAGCTCCATCTGAGGACGCTTATTTAGCATCATTGATATACTATTATAGTTATATGATATATAACAGTAAATAAATTCTGACCGATGAAGAGCCAATCAGTCGCACTCCTGACTGAGATAAACAGTTGAATGAAGAGCAGGAGAGCGTCTGATTGGCTCGTCATTCTTCTGTTTATCTCAGTCAGAGTATCAGTGTTTCAGAACAACAGAGTTTATTGTCAAAGGTTAATCCAGACGGGCTGGTAGACGAGGTTTAATTACCTACGTGTGTTCGTTATCCACCCTCGACTGAGAAGCTAATCCCAGAATGCACTGCTGATCACTCAGGCTTCAGAATAAACCTCAGTGAATATTCCTGGCTGGATCTTCCTGTTGGTGTGTGTCTGAGCAAAGCTCTTGAGGAGCGTTGAGTGTGATGTACACGTTCAGATCGCTGATGAGGGCTCTCTGAAGACGAGCGCTCTCGTTTCTCTGGAGAAGCTGTCGATCTCAGGAGTGTGCCCCGTTGTCCCCCACTGAATTTGCTGGGAGAATATTAATGAGATAATTTTCATATTTAAAATGTTGAGGAGATACTAGCGTTTATGTTTTCTGAAGCAAATATGAGTGCTGGTTCATGTTGTGGGTCTGTAGACCATAATTATAACCATAACCATGTAGCAAACTCATTTTAAATATGAAACAATAGCAGAGTCCACAGCACAACTATAACGATAGCGGCCTAGAATAATACTAATAAAGATGATAAAAACATTGACAGCCAATCAGAATTTATCCTGCTTTAACAAACTCCAGCATTTAAAGCGACAGACGTAAAAACTGAGAATAAACAGAACGATATTGTTTTTATGATATTATTATATTAACAATATTATAAAAAAATTATTTATATAATTTATACATTATAGAATATATTTTATAAAGAAATACTATTTTATTCTTTCTACTTAAAAATGCATTGTTTAAATCAATGTTTTTCTTGCCTTTTCTTTGTAATTATTTGTAAAATGTCTGAGTGAACATTGTTTGAGAGTAAATCCAGCGTTTTGCAACTTTGACAGTTGTTGAACTGACCTGACTCAACATTGAGTCAAATTGAATAATGACTCTATTGTCTTCTGTAGAGCAGCAGCTGAATATGAATTTCTCTCATATTTGATGAAGTTTGATAATCGATTTTGTTATTTTCCTGGTTATCACTGTGAAGCTGCTTTATAACAATCTGTACTGTATAAAGAGATGTAGAAATAAAGCTGACTGGACTTTGTAAACTCTTGAGATGTAAACATGTAAAGTGTGAACGTGAGTAATTTGGTAGGTTTGCAGTGAATCCACACTGAGCTCTAAACTCTCACATGCGCCATCATGAAATCTTAATAGCGGCAGACAGAAAATGCCTTGCCTCTGGAGAGAGCCAGATTTATGAACATGAATAATTCACCAGTGTTTTTGTTTTTTTCTTCTTCCTTCTAATGCTCTGAGGACTGAATATTTAGAGATTTTCGGCTTATTTACTCTCATGTGTGTTTCAGACTCTGTGTTCAACAGATACTGTATGCGGCACAATTGCTTACAATGTACCCCCAATTAAGTGTCTTGTTAAGAGTTTGTTTAAATAGAAATCTCAGATGTTTATTAGAAGCATCTGATTATTAGATAATTTATCAGTAACAGTAGCTGAATGAAGGGTTTCTCTCAGTGATGTCAGTAACAATAGCTGAATGAAGAGTTTCTCTCAGTGATGACAGTAACAGTAGATGAATGAAGGGTTTCTCTCAGTGATGACAGTAACAGTAGCTGAATGAAGAGTTTCTCTCAGTGATGACAGTAACAGTAGATGAATGAAGGGTTTCTCTCAGTGATGACAGTAACAGTAGCTGAATGAAGAGTTTCTCTCAGTGATGACAGTAACAGTAGCTGAATGAAGAGTTTCTCTCAGTGATGACAGTAACAGTAGCTGAATGAAGAGTTTCTCTCAGTGATGTCAGTAACAGTAGCTGAATGAAGAGTTTCTCTCAGTGATGTCAGTAACAGTAGCTGAATGAAGGGTTTCTCTCAGTGATGACAGTAACAGTAGCTGAATGAAGGGTTTCTCTCAGTGATGACAGTAACAGTAGATGAATGAAGGGTTTCTCTCAGTGATGTCAGTAACAGTAGCTGAATGAAGAGTTTCTCTCAGTGATGTCAGTAACAGTAGCTGAATGAAGAGTTTCTCTCAGTGATGACAGTAACAGTAGATGAATGAAGGGTTTCTCTCAGTGATGACAGTAACAGTAGCTGAATGAAGAGTTTCTCTCAGTGATGACAGTAACAGTAGCTGAATGAAGAGTTTCTCTCAGTGATGACAGTAACAGTAGCTGAATGAAGAGTTTCTCTCAGTGATGTCAGTAACAGTAGCTGAATGAAGAGTTTCTCTCAGTGATGTCAGTAACAGTAGCTGAATGAAGAGTTTCTCTCAGTGATGACAGTAACAGTAGATGAATGAAGGGTTTCTCTCAGTGATGACAGTAACAGTAGCTGAATGAAGGGTTTCTCTCAGTGATGACAGAAACAGTAGCTGAATGAAGGGTTTCTATCAGTGATGTCAGTAACAGTAGATGAATGAAGAGTTTCTCTCAGTGATGACAGTAACAGTAGCTGAATGAAGAGTTTCTCTCAGTGATGACAGTAACAGTAGCTGAATGAAGGTTTCTCTCAGTGATGACAGTAACAGTAGCTGAATGAAGAGTTTTTGTCAGTGATGACAGTAACAGTAGCTGAATGAAGAGTTTCTCTCAGTGATGACAGTAACAGTAGCTGAATGAAGGGTTTCTCTCAGTGATGACAGTAACAGTAGCTGAATGAAGAGTTTCTCTCAGTGATGTCAGTAACAGTAGCTGAATGAAGAGTTTCTCTCAGTGATGTCAGTAACAGTAGCTGAATGAAGAGTTTCTCTCAGTGATGACAGTAACAGTAGCTGAATGAAGAGTTTCTCTCAGTGATGACAGTAACAGTAGCTGAATGAAGAGTTTCTCTCAGTGATGACAGTAACAGTAGCTGAATGAAGAGTTTCTCTCAGTGATGACAGTAACAAAGCAAAATTATTTTTCAAAGCAAATATGTATATGTTTTTATATTGCTCTTTTATTGCATTTTAACTTTTTATTTTGCATGAAAATAGCCAAGGAATCTGACACCAACCAACTAACTACAACTACTGCTTTTCTTCTTCATCATCATAATTTTCTTCCTTCTCTTCCTCTTCCTCTTATTCTTCTGTAGTTCTTTATCTCTATTTCACACTTTTCATCCCTTTTGAACTAAAATAATATATGTAACAGCATATTAACATAATACTCTTACTGTTTCTTTAATATGACAGAAATTGTATGAGTGGGCATGCTATTGGTCAGTCAAACAGATAGTCCCGCCCCAAACTCATACAATTGGTTGAGGTTGAAAGGTCGGGTGGCTCAAACATATCAGTCTTGTGAAAGAGTCTACCAGCGGTTTCCATCCAACATGGCATTAAGGCATAAAGCATTTGGAAATAAAGCAGCTTTTCCATCCCATGTGTTCAAGAGAACAAAATGTCGACTTCCTGGGAAACTGATTCAATATATCAGTAATAAAAATGTAAGATGATGCAGTCAGGCTCTTTTTGCATCTCCGAGCGTCAGAGAAACACAGTAAACGCTGTCGTGTTCTCTTGCGTGCGGATGCTGGTGTTCGGGAACACACTCGTGTGTGTGAGATGCTTCTGGAGGGAATTAAACACAATCATTCTGATCACACACTTCCACTCTGGCGTTTCAGAAACACCAAACCAACATTAGAGATGCTACGACGCCATTGGTCCACAGGTTACTCCAGTTTTTCAATCACATGAGTTTGTTGTTGCGCATCAAGGACGTTTTTCAGTAAATGTGAGTCCACTGTAGTTTATTCGGATGTTTCCTTATCAGGTTTGTTTTATGCAATTTCCTGAAATTCGCGTAAAATGGGTGTGGAAACATCTAGTGTTCCTGGAATCAGTCTAGCACTGACAGCGACTGTGAACGTGTGATCGCCGCGCTGTAAAACATTCAGGTTATGCTGGTTATGTTTCAGCGTTCTCTTGAACCGTCTTGCCAAGAGTTTTGCAGTAATTAACCTCATTCTGTGGAGCTGCTGAGCATCTCTCAGGTCAATATCACAACGAGACACTGATGAATCTGGTGTGTGTGAGAGGAACCGGAGCGCTGAACTGGAAGCGTCTCTAATGAGCTGCAGCAGGACGAGGCGTTTGACCCGTATCAAACTCCAGCTAAATGTGGAATTCATATCTGATGTTGTCTTACACTTCTTTTTTAATGTTTCTCAGCTGGGCGTCTTGCATTTTCAATGAACCTGCCTGCCATTTCATCTGTTCTCGCTCAGTTGCTTTGAACCGATCAATTCTCCTGTGAAAAATGCATGTGTGGTTTTCCGATGTACGAGTATGAAGCGCCCCACTAATAAAGCCTCTCTCTCTCTCTCTCTCTCTCTCTCTCTCTCTCTCTCGCAGGAACAGAAGAGTACGCTGTGGAAGGTAAGCAGCTGATGAACTGTTCTGGTGTGTTAAAGTCTGGTGTTCTGCGGGCGTATCGGCCGCCGAGCCGAGGCTTTGTCAGATTGGACTGCGGTTTTGGCGACTTCTGGGGGCTTTGATTTGCTGCTAAGAGAAACATGTTTCTCCGAGATTTACTCTTCCTCCTTTATCTCACTTTCTTTTCTTCTTATGACTTGATTTTATTGGTAATGCTTTACAATAAGTTTTCATTAGTTAATGCATGTTAGTTCACTGATGTTAACAAATGAACTCTTATTTGTAAAGCGTTACTGTTTGACTTTTACTTTCCAATCAGTTGAAATGGACAGTTCCATGTTGTTGGTTGGTTAACGGCACAGATGTGAACACGATGTTGGCGTTCGGGCTGTGAATGTGTTCTCAGTGTAATGTGATAAAGCAGGTGTGTGAGTTCGAAGGTTAAACCGTCCCGAACGACGCTCGCATCCGTCGAGGGCCAGATGTATTTACACATATTCCCCCGCAGGCTGGATTTGTCTGCGTAATGGATGGTGCTGGTGTGTGTTTGGGATCAGGCGCAGGTATGTGGATGTTTTCCCTCCATCAGGACACTACTGATGGATTACCCTTCTCTACCCAGCATGCCTCGGGAGGGACGTCACCATGGCAACCCTAAAGAGACGTGTGCATGTGCTGGATGGAGATCGAGGCCTTCGTGACTGAAACGCAGTCGATTAAATGCATGTTTCCAGTGGTTTCCAGACAGTCCTTTATGAAAATATAATCACAGTGTCAGTTTCTTGTGTTTGCTGGAGTTTGGATTGAGCGACAGGAGCTTAAACACGACTCAGATTTTCATATGGGGATGATTTCTGAAGCTTTTATCACTGGTGTTATCATAGTAGTGAATTATTTTTACAAAAACCCTGTGGGCATTGTGCTCTTAATAACAAGTTAATGCAATAAAACTATATAAATTATAGAAAAATGTTTCAGACGGATTATAGTGCAAATGAACACAACCATAAAGAGCAACAATAAATAACCAGATATTTTCCAGACATGGGAATATTTTCTGGACTGTCATGTTTTTAGTTTAGATTAAAAATGAAAAAAATGTGAACAAATGTTTAAAAATGAACTTTCAAAAAGTCTTTAAGTATTTGGTGGTGTCTGAGAAACACTATAGCATCCTATAGTCACAATTGGTAATACTGTATCTAGAGTAATTTACGGTATTTTGAAGTGCTTGGGATAATAATACTGTACATGTTCATTATCATTATACGCTGTATTACACGTCAGAAATCATAGAACACAGAAGAGATGAACAATTTGAGTTCAAACAGGCAATCAATGCAGACTTTCTTTCACTGATTCCAGGGAAATGCTAATCAAGACTAACTGTTAATATAGCAACATGATAGAAACTTTAACAAAATCACTCTATATTTTCTTCAACAAAAATGAGCAGTAAATATTGCAGACTGTTTTTATCAAGCCTTTCATACTTGCGGTTGCCAAGAGTTTAAATCCCCAATCAGAGCTTTCCTCTTAACATGACATTTTCTGCCTGGTGTTTTACTTAATCTTCTCAATCTGGCAACCGTGTGCATGTGTTCTCTCTCTGATGACCTGCACATCTGAGATCTCCAGTCAGTCTGTGTCTGTGAGTGTGTTAATGTAAATTATGATATTATAAATCAGTGCGGTAAAATAAAGCATCTGTAAAGAGTTGACGTTCTCTTGATTTGTGCTTGTAGGCGAAAGTGCAATAATTCTGATAAGAATTTTCACAAATGACAACAATCATGATCAGTTTTTCCCATGACTAAAAACTATTTAATTGATAAAACTAGGCTTAAATGTCAAGACTTAACTGAGCAAACAGCAGAATAGTATCTGAACAGTACAGGACTGAGACTGAAGCTTGTTGTTTCAGAAGCTCGATGTGTTTCCTTCAGATGTGAATCTGGTTTCTCCTTCTCTTCTGATTGAAGCCGGTGACATTTGCTGGGTTTGTGCGGGTCGAACAGAAAACTAGAGGACGAATCTGGAGAGATGAATGTTTTGATGTGGGAATGTCAGCGCTGGAGACATGCTGTGGATCTGACCTGAGAAACGTGAACCTCGTCCTGAACGAGAAACAGCCAGTCGCTTCGGATTAAAGCTTCCGTTGCTTGAATATATATGCAAATAATTAGTGCATGAGACACTACAGACGAGCTATAGAACTAACATATTCACACACTGAAACATCCCTTCAAACAGAATATGGCTCAGCACATAATCAGCATTACAGAACGAACGCTTGGTCCTTTGGCTGATGCTTTTATCCAAAGTGATGAAACAATACAAGTTCACATTTCTGCTCACGTTCCGGTACAGTGTTGGTACGGCGGGTGGAATACTGAATCATATTTTTAAACAAAACAGACTAAATGTGCTCATTTGTATGTATAGGATTTTCCAATTAATTTTAAAATACAAAACTACAGAGAATTAGTAAAGCACTTTACTTGAAGCCTTTATGTATAATGCATTATAAAGGTATTAATACTATACATTATAATGCATTATATATATTCATAAATAATTGTAACCAAAGTTTAAATGCATTATAACATATGAATATTCCTTGTTACATTTAAAATTGGATGTGTTTTATTGCATTAATCTTTCCAAAGTTGTGTTCAATGAATATAGAAGTATTATAATTAGTGGTGGGCATAGATAAATTTTTTTAATCTAGATTAATCTCACTGTAATCTTGGAATTAATCTAGATTAATCTAGATTAAAATGGCTCATTTGAATTCTGCCGAAGGCATTCAGAATATGTGTGCTACCCAAAAAAATACTAAAAGTCTTTGAGAACGGGTTTCCAGGTGGGAAAGGGTTTCCTTTATTAGACCGCCATTATTGTTTTTTTTAAATCAAGTAGAATTTCTATAACTCTGTGTGTGAACTGATAATCACTCTTTTGTGTGTTAAACACAAACTACTTAATACAGACGTTACAAAGAAATACAGACATTACAAAGAAAAACAACAAATCATAAAAATATATTATCATAATCTATGACAAAAATGCTATTATAAACTACATTAGTGTACTAATTATAAACGAATTAGTACATTAGTAAACTACATTACTACATTTATTTAAGTATAATTAAATAAAACAATAAGTGTACTAATAAATTTGATAAAACCTTACACATTGCTCTTTGTGTTGTTGTAAAATACATTCATGAAAAACAAGATAAAAAAACAGAAAGGCTATTAACAAGAAAGGCTATTAATAATATTTCATTGCGCAAAAAAGTATTATGATATGAAATGCTCCAATACAGTGCGGCACAAAGCGCTTATGCGCATCCCGAGCGCAGAATGATGCGCTTAAAGCAACATGAGTCGCAGCGCGTCGAGTCCCGTCCGTCCGCATTGAAAAGTTCTATTCATTCTTTATGTGCGTAGTCATAGAGGTGTGCGATGTATATTGTCTATGATGTTATTGTAATCATTGTTTTAACGATGTACGAGGCACTGTGAGGTGACATCGCTTTTGTGTCTCGTGCTTTCACTGCGTGACGTGTGCAGTTAGACATGTCCCGAGTTTTTGTCTTATAGACTATATATCATATTATGTTGTTATCATACAATATCACATCAGCAAGAGGGCCGTTTTCCCGTTCACAATAGCAAATGTGATATTAAGTTTATATAACAGTTAAATTAACCATTTCTTCGAGTCTTAAAAAGCCTTACATTTAAATTCAAAGTGTGCAGAAATCCTGATGAATGACGTTGGCGCGCAAGATTTTCAAGCAACGCAAAGCAGATCGTTTACATTTAAATGTAAATGTACTACATAGTAGTTTAACGCTAAAATATCAATGTGAAAGTCATCATATCTTGCGTAGTAACGTTATAGACCCAGCTCCCAATCCAATTTTGAGAATAGATTAACGGCGATATTTTTTTATCGCGCGATAAGAGTCTCACGTTAACGCAGCACGTTAACGCCGATAACGGCCCACCACTAATTATAAAGTATTATTAATGTGGTTATTTATGATTATTCATGAGATCATACAATGCATTGTAAGACGTAATGCATTAAAATAATTTTATAATGCATTATTTTACATTTTTTTAAGTAATGTATTACAGAGAATTTATCTGTATATTTTATAAAAATAATTGGTAACACTTTATTTGAAGGGGTGTGCATAAGACTGACATGACACTGTCATAAACATGACATAACACCTGTCATGAACATGAAGGAGTCTTTATGAATGTTTATGATTGTTGTCATTAAGTGTCATTCGGTAAATTATGACACTTTTAATGCAAAGTTGACATTGTTTAAAATGTCTTTGTTATGACAACTTGACATTACCCAAGACAAAAATGTCTTGATTATGACAACTTGACATTAACAAAGACAGAAATGTCTTTGTTATGACAACTTGACATTAACCAAGAAATCATAACCTGTCAACCTGTTACAACTTTGGCCGTCATGACACCATTATAACTGTGTCATGAATATTACTTGTCCTCAAGTAAAGTGGAACACATTGTACTAGTTATAAAGATGTCATTAAGGGTTATTACACTGTCAAATGCTTTAAGTTTGATAATTAGGTTATGATTTCTTGGTTAATGTCAAGTTGTCATAACAAAGACATTTCTGTCTTGGGTAATGTCAAGTTGTCATAACAAAGACATTTTTTGTCTTTGTTAATGTCAAGTTGTCATAACAAAGACATTTTTGTCTTTGTTAATGTCAAGTTGTCATAACAAAGACATTTTAAACAATGTCAACTTTGCATTAAAAGTGTCATAATTTACCGAATGACACTTAATGACAACAGTCATAAACATTCATAAAGACTCCTTTATGTTCATGACAGGTGTTATGTCATGTTTATGACAGAGTCATGTCAGTCTTATGCACACCCCTTCAAATAAAGTGTTACCAAATAATTAAAATTAAGTGCATGATGATAGTTGTTATCATTTCGGTTTCTGTGTCATTGTGGCTTGAGCAGATGCTTAAAAATGGACTGAACTATTTAGAATTTCTGAAAAAGAAACGCAAATGAAAGTGACCTTTTCAGATAGAAGAAGAGACAGATGAAAATAACAAAGATATTTGGAGAAATGTCTCCGTGTTTTTGACCACACAGTAAAAGTCAATGGGGTCCAATGTTGTTTAGTTCCCAACACTCTACAAAATATCTTCATTTATGGAAGTCATAATGACAAAAGAATAATTAAAAAACTTTCCAAATGATTTCTGATCTTTTTTTTATGTTTCTAATAATCTTTCAGTTCCAAATTTCCAAAAGTTGTCTTATTTCCTCTTCAGTAATCATAAGCATGTTTTCCGCTTGTCCTGATTATGTCAGAGATGTGGACATTGAAAGTGTCCGAGAACAGAAAGTACAAAGTAGAACAGGAAGTAGTTAGTTAACCCACCGGTTCCCATCGGTTCAGGATTGAGAAATGGTTGAGCGTTCATTGGTTGAGGATTGAGGAATGGTTGAGGATTGAGGAATGGTTGAGGGTTCATTGGTTGAGGATTGAGGAATGGTTGAGGATTGAGAAATGGTTGAGGATTGAGGGATGGTTGAGGGTTCATTGGTTGAGGATTGAGGAATGGTTGAGGATTGAGGAATGGTTGAGGATTGAGGAATGGTTGAGGGTTCATTGGTTGAGGATTGAGGAATGGTTGAGGATTGAGGGATGGTTGAGGGTTCATTGGTTGAGGATTGAGGAAGGGTTGAGATTTCATTGGTTCAGGATTGAGGAATGGTTGAGGATTGAGGGATGGTTGAGGGTTCATTGGTTGAGGATTGAGGAATGGTTGAGCGTTCATTGGTTGAGGATTGAGGAATGGTTGAGGATTGAGGAATGGTTGAGGGTTCATTGGTTGAGGATTGAGGAATGGTTGAGGATTGAGGAATGGTTGAGGGTTCATTGGTTGATGATTGAGGAATGGTTGAGGATTGAGGAATGGTTGAGGGTTCATTGGTTGAGGATTGAGGAATGTTTGAGGATTAAGGGATAGTTGAGGGTTCATTGGTTGAGGATTGAGGAAGGGTTGAGAGTTCATTGGTTCAGGATTGAGGAATGGTTGAGGATTGAGGGATGGTTGAGGGTTCATTGGTTGAGGATTGAGGAAGGGTTGAGAGTTCATTGGTTCAGGATTGAGGAATGGTTGAGGATTGAGTGATGGTTGAGGGTTCATTGGTTGAGGATTGAGGAATGGTTCAGGATTGAGAAATGGTTGAGGATTGAGGGATGGTTGAGGGTTCATTGGTTGAGGATTGAGGGATGGTTGAGGGCTCATTGGTTGAGGATTGAGGAATGGTTGAGGGTTCATTGGTTGAGGATTGAGGGATGGTTGAGTGTTCATTGGTTGAGGATTGAGAGATGGTTGAGGGTTCATTGGTTGAGGATTGAGGAATGGTTGAGGGTTTGTTGGTTGAGGATTGAGAGATGGTTGAGTGTTCGTTGGTTGAGGATTGAGGGATGGTTGAGGGTTCGTTGGTTGAGGATTGAGGGATGGTTGAGGGTTCATTGGTTGAGGATTGAGGGATGGTTGAGGGTTCATTGGTTGAGGATTGAGGGATGGTTGAGGGTTTGTTGGTTGAGGATTGAGGGATGGTTGAGGGTTCATTGGTTGAGGATTGAGGGATGGTTGAGGGTTCATTGGTTGAGGGTTCATTGGTTGAGGATTGAGGGATGGTTCAAGGTTCATTGGTTGAGGATTGAGGAATAGTTGACGGTTCATTGGTTGAGGATCCTCTCGGATGTGTAACTGTTGACCAGCCTATTTCTCGGCTCCGTCTCAATGTCCTATTTTCAGGGGTTTTGTCTAATTAGCTTCTCTGACCGGGTCATTAGATTGATGAGATGAGCTTCTCCCGATGGGATTAACCATACGCAGCGACTGACAGAGAAACACTCCGCTAATGGATGATCCGGGAACACCGTGACCCTCTTTCTCTCCCACACCCGTCAGGTGTGTTTCCTTACGGCACAACAGTATCCAAACAGATCAGGCCTGGAATGAATTTGTAATAATTGTCGAGTTGAGAAAAGTTGTTTGTTCTGGTCACGACTGATTTGTTTGTTTGTTTGTTTGTCTGACTGTAGATCCAGACTGTCCTTATCTCTCTTCTCCCAGCTAACAATCTTTCCTCTGGAACATTCAGGATTAAACTCATGATGGTGGGAGACTCTGGGATGTTTCTCCTCAAACACTCGCACACACACACACACTCACTCACTCACTCACTCACTCACTCACTCACTCACTCACTCACTCACACACACTCACACTCACACTCACACACACCCACACTATCTCACACTCACACTCACACACACCCACACTATCTCACAGAGACTTTGGGATTTTTCTTCTTTCCTGGCTGTGAAATGAAAATCTGATGTCCTCTGTAGATATGAGATTAAAGTTGAGTTATCACAGATTTGAGTGGATCAACTAAACCAGATTATGGATTATTTCTGAAGATTCTCCAGAGCGGATGAGATTGAGTTTCTGTGGTTTTGTATTTTATGCTTCTATGTGATTTACAGATGAAACTCTTCATTGTGGTTCTTTAGAGAAATGAGAAGATATCAGTGTATTAGTCCAGCTTTTGATTGTTGATCGTTGATCTGTATCAACTTATATAAATGTTTTATTCATGAATGTGTTTGTCATTTATACTTACACACTTACACAGACACACACACACATACACATACACACACACACACACACACACACACACTAACCCGACCCCTAAACCTAGCCATCACACACACACTCACTCGGTTCAGTCCATCACGGATGGAGACGTGTCATTTCCTCCTGCAGGTCGTCACATGACATGTTTGCACACACTGAGCGCTGGAAAGGTCAGAGCAATTACAGCGAGTGTGTGACATTTACACACACGACTTTAAACATCATACAATCAGTGTGAATGTGACGGATTCAGCAGAGTTTCATCAGAGGGTCATTCTAGACATTTACTGCTCAGATTACCCCTGAAGGAGACCTTCAGACACGTGTGTGTGTGTGTGTTTAAGTGTTTAGTGTTGTTTTTCCTGATCGTCAGGTTGAGTTGTCAGGCTGTGGTCTCCATGGTAACTGGTGACCTGTATGTGATAAACTGCAGAACTTTCATAAATGAGCATTAAAGAGTCTGTGTCTCTTGATCACATGCATATTCATTATAATAATGATCAGAGAGCTGCGGGATATTCTGCATATTAATGAGCTGTGTATAAACACACACTGACAGATATCTGACACATCAAACACACTAGAGTAGTGAATGTGTAGCTAATGAAAAATTCTGTGATGTTGTTTGTTGTTTGTGATGTTGAGTATTGATATGGATTATACCAGTAAAACCCCTGAGTCGGTGTTATAGGGAATATAGTCATATCTGAGAGAGCGTGTGTGTTAGACACTGAGTGACTTTATTCATCATAGATAACAACGACACGCGTCTTATTTCCCCAATCAATCAGCTGCAGAATTAGACACACCGTAAGGACAAAACAACACAAAACAATGTTGTGTTTTCATGTTTTATGGGGACTTTCCATAGACATAATGGTTTTTATACTGTACAGACTGTATATTCTATCCCCTTACACTGCCCCTATCCCTAAACCTACCCATCACAGGAGACATTCTGCATTTTTACATTTTCAAACAACATCACTTAGTGTGATTTATAAGCTGATTTCCTCATGGGGACCAAAAAATGTCCCCACACGAACAAGGATTTCGGATATTGCCATCCTTGTGGGGACATTTTGTCCCCATAACGTAGGGTTTACCAGGCCACACACACACACACTGACACACACACACACACACACACACACACACACACACACTGACACACTGATACACTGACACACACACACACACACACACACACACAAACACTAACACACACACACACACACAAACACTGCACATGCAAACTACACTGCAAAAAATATACATCACTGACTGTGTTTACGTTCACTAAAGACATAACTGACTGTGTTTACGTTCACTAAAGACATCACTGACTGTGTTTACGTTCACTAAAGACATCCCTGACTGTGTTTACGTTCACTAAAGACATCACTGACTGTGTTTACGTTCACTTAAGACATCACTAAAGACATCACTGACTGTGTTTACGTTCACTAAAGACATCACTGACTGTGTTTACGTTCACTTAAGACATCACTAAAGACATCACTGACTGTGTTTACGTTCACTAAAGACATCACTGACTGTGTTTACGTTCACTAAAAACATAACTGACTGTGTTTACGTTCACTAAAGACATCACTGTTTACGTTCACTAAAGACACACAAACACTGCACATTGCACATGCAAACTACACTGCAAAAAATATACATCACTGACTGTATTTACGTTCACTAAAGACATCACTGACTGTGTTTACGTTCACTAAAGACATCACTGACTGTGTTTACGTTCACTAAAGACATCACTGACTGTGTTTACGTTCACTAAAGACATCACTGACTGTGTTTACGTTCACTTAAGACATCACTGACTGTGTTTACGTTCACTAAAGACATCACTGACTGTGTTTACGTTCACTAAAGACATCACTGACTGTGTTTTGCGTTCACTAAAGATATCACTGACTGTGTTTACGTTCACTAGACATCACTGTGTATGTTCACTAAAGACATCACAGACTGTGTTTACGTTCACTAAAGACATCACTGACTGTGTTTACGTTCACTAAAGACATCACTGACTGTGTTTACGTTCACTAAAGACATCACTGACTGTGTTTACGTTCACTAAAGACATCACTAACTGTGTTGACGTTCACTAAAGACATCACTGACTGTGTTTACGTTCACTAAAGACATAACTGACTGTGTTTACGTTCACTAAAGACATCACTGACTGTGTTTACGTTCACTAAAGACATCACAGACTGTGTTTACGTTCACTAAAGACATCACTGACTGTGTTTACGTTCACTAAAGACATCACTGACTGTGTTTACGTTCACTAAAGACATCACTGACTGTGTTTACGTTCACTAAAGACATCACTAACTGTGTTGACGTTCACTAAAGACATCACTGACTGTGTTTACGTTCACTAAAGACATAACTGACTGTGTTTACGTTCACTTAAGACATCACTGACTGTGTTTACGTTCACTAAAGATATCACTGACTGTGTTTACGTTCACTAAAGACATCACTGACTGTGTTTACGTTCACTAAAGACATAACTGACTGTGTTTACGTTCACTAAAGACATCACTGACTGTGTTTACGTTCACTTAAGACATCACTGACTGTGTTTACGTCCACTTAAAGACATCACTGACTGTGTTTACGTTCACTAAAGACATCACTGACTGTGTTTACGTCCACTTAAAGACATCACTGACTGTGTTTACGTCCACTTAAAGACATCACTGACTGTGTTTACGTTCACTAAAGACATCACTGACTGTGTTTACGTTCACTAAAGACATCACTGACTGTGTTTACGTTCACTAAAGACATCACTGACTGTGTTTACGTTCACTAAAGACATCACTGACTGTGTTTACGTTCACTAAAAACATAACTGACTGTGTTTACGTTCACTAAAGACATCACTGTTTACGTTCACTAAAGACACACAAACACTGCACATTGCACATGCAAACTACACTGCAAAAAATATACATCACTGACTGTATTTACGTTCACTAAAGACATCACTGACTGTGTTTACGTTCACTAAAGACATCACTGACTGTGTTTACGTTCACTAAAGACATCACTGACTGTGTTTACGTTCACTAAAGACATCACTGACTGTGTTTACGTTCACTAAAGACATCACTGACTGTGTTTACGTTCACTAAAGACATCACTGACTGTGTTTTGCGTTCACTAAAGATATCACTGACTGTGTTTACGTTCACTAGACATCACTGTGTATGTTCACTAAAGACATCACAGACTGTGTTTACGTTCACTAAAGACATCACTGACTGTGTTTACGTTCACTAAAGACATCACTGACTGTGTTTACGTTCACTAAAGACATCACTGACTGTGTTTACGTTCACTAAAGACATCACTAACTGTGTTGACGTTCACTAAAGACATCACTGACTGTGTTTACGTTCACTAAAGACATAACTGACTGTGTTTACGTTCACTTAAGACATCACTGACTGTGTTTACGTTCACTAAAGATATCACTGACTGTGTTTACGTTCACTAAAGACATCACTGACTGTGTTTACGTTCACTAAAGACAGATCTGACTGTGTTTACGTTCACTAAAGACATCACTGACTGTGTTTACGTTCACTTAAGACATCACTGACTGTGTTTACGTCCACTTAAAGACATCACTGACTGTGTTTACGTTCACTAAAGACATCACTGACTGTGTTTACGTCCACTTAAAGACATCACTGACTGTGTTTACGTCCACTTAAAGACATCACTGACTGTGTTTACGTTCACTAAAGACATCACTGACTGTGTTTACGTTCACTAAAGACATCACTGACTGTGTTTACGTTCACTAAAGACATCACTGACTGTGTTTACGTTCACTAAAGACATCACTGACTGTGTTTACGTTCACTAAAGACATCACTGACTGTGTTTACGTTCACTAAAAACATAACTGACTGTGTTTACGTTCACTAAAGACATCACTGACTGTGTTTACGTTCACTAAAGATATCACTAACTGTGTTTACGTTCACTAAAGACATCACTGACTGTGTTTACATTCACTAAAGACATCACTGACTGTGTTTACGTTCACTAAAGACATCACTGACTGTGTTTACGTTCACTAAAGACATAACTGACTGTGTTTACGTTCACTAAAGACATCACTGACTGTGTTTACGTTCACTAAAGACATCACTGACTGTGTTTACGTTCACTAAAGACATCACTGACTGTTTACGTTCACTAAAGACATCACTGACTGTGTTTACGTTCACTAAAGACATCACTGACTGTGTTTACGTTCACTAAAGACATCACTAACTGTTTACGTTCACTAAAGACATCACTAACTGTTTACATCCACTTAAAGACATCACTAACTGTTTACGTTCACTAAAGACATCACTGACTGTGTTTACGTTCACTAAAGACATCACTGACTGTGTTTACGTTCACTAAAGACATCACTGACTGTGTTTACGTTCACTAAAGACATAACTGACTGTGTTTACGTTCACTAAAGACATCACTGACTGTGTTTACGTCCACTTAAAGACATCACTGACTGTGTTTACGTCCACTTAAAGACATCACTAACTGTTTACGTTCACTAAAGACATCACTGACTGTGTTTACGTTCACTAAAGACATCACTGACTGTGTTTACGTTCACTAAAGACATCACTGACTGTGTTTACGTTCACTAAAGACATAACTGACTGTGTTTACGTTCACTAAAGACATCACTGACTGTGTTTACGTTCACTAAAGACATCACTAACTGTTTACGTCCACTTAAAGACATCACTAACTGTTTACGTTCACTAAAGACATCACTGACTGTGTTTACGTTCACTAAAGACATCACTGACTGTGTTTACGTTCACTAAAGACATAACTGACTGTGTTTACGTTCACTAAAGACATAACTGACTGTGTTTACGTTCACTAAAGACATAACTGACTGTGTTTACGTTCACTAAAGACATCACTGACTGTGTTTACGTCCACTTAAAGACATCACTGACTGTGTTTACGTCCACTTAAAGACATCACTGACTGTGTTTACGTTCACTAAAGACATCACTGACTGTGTTTACGTTCACTAAAGACATCACTAACTGTGTTTACGTTCACTAAAGACATCACTAACTGTGTTTACGTTCACTAAAGACATCACTGACTGTGTTTACATTCACTAAAGACATCACTAACTGTGTTTACGTTCACTAAAGACATCACTGACTGTGTTTACGTTCACTAAAGACATAACTGACTGTGTTTACGTTCACTAAAGACATCACTGACTGTGTTTACGTTCACTAAAGACATCACTGACTGTGTTTACGTTCACTAAAGACATCACTGACTGTGTTTACGTTCACTAAAGACATCACTGACTGTGTTTACGTTCACTAAAGACATCACTGACTGTGTTTACGTTCACTAAAGACATCACTGACTGTGTTTACGTTCACTTTAGACATCACTGACTGTGTTTACACGCACTAAAGACATCACTGACTGTTTACGTTCACTAAAGACATCACTGACTGTGTTTACGTTCACTAAAGACATCACTGACTGTGTTTACGTTCACTTTAGACATCACTGACTGTGTTTACACGCACTAAAGACATCACTGACTGTTCACGTTCACTAAAGACATCACTGACTGTGTTTACGTTTGCTAAAGACATCACTGACTGTGTTTACGTTCACTTTAGACATCACTGACTGTGTTTACACGCACTAAAGACATCACTGACTGTTCACGTTCACTAAAGACATCACTGACTCAGTTTACATTCACTAAAGACATCACTGACTGTGTTTACGTTTGCTAAAGACATCACTGACTGTTTACTTTCACTAAAGACATCACTGACTGTGTTTATGTTCACTAAAGACATCACTGACTGTGTTTACGTTCACTAAAGACATCACTGACTGTGTTTACGTTCACTAAAGCAATCGCTGACTGTGTTTACGTTCACTAAAGACATCACTGACTGTGTTTACGTTCACTAAAGACATCACTGACTGTGTTTACGTTCACTAAAGACATCACTGACTGTGTTTACGTCCACTTAAAGACATCACTAACTGTTTACGTTCACTAAAGACATCACTGACTGTTTACGTTCACTAAAGACATCACTGACTGTGTTTACGTTCACTAAAGACATCACTGACTGTGTTTACGTTCACTTTAGACATCACTGACTGTGTTTACACGCACTAAAGACATCACTGACTGTTTACGTTCACTAAAGACATCACTGACTGTGTTTACGTTCACTAAAGACATCACTGACTGTGTTTACGTTCACTTTAGACATCACTGACTGTGTTTACACGCACTAAAGACATCACTGACTGTTCACGTTCACTAAAGACATCACTGACTCAGTTTACGTTCACTAAAGACATCACTGACTGTGTTTACATTTGCTAAAGACATCACTGACTGTTTACTTTCACTAAAGACATCACTGACTGTGTTTATGTTCACTAAAGACATCACTGACTGTGTTTACGTTCACTAAAGATATCACTGACTGTGTTCACGTTCACTAAAGACATCACTGACTGTGTTTACGTTCACTAAAGACATCACTGACTGTTTTTACGTTCACTAAAGACATCACTGACTGTGTTTACGTTCACTAAAGACATCACTGACTGTGTTTACGTTCACTAAAGACATCACTGACTGTTACGTTCACTAAAGACACACTGACTGTTACGTTCACTAAAGACATCACTGACTGTTACGTTCACTAAAGACATCACTGACTGTGTTTACGTTCACTAAAGACATCACTGACTGTTACGTTCACTAAAGACATCACTGACTGTGTTTACGTTCACTAAAGACATCACTGACTGTGTTTACGTTCAGGATTATTTGATGAATAGAACGTTTAAAGTAACACTATGTAGCTTTTCAAGCTTCATAATATATTTCCAAGACCCTTGTGATGGTACATCGACTTACAATAGGTTAAATGACACATCTGTCATAGCCTGACGTGGTCTGTATCGCTTTTTCTGGCACTATGTAACTTCGGAAAAGAACTACAAAAAGAACTACAAAATTCGACTGCTTTACGTCAAGCGTTACTATAGTCATTATTTAGTTTTTCTTCGTTTCTGATGTCGCAATACATCAAACTTTCATGAAATCATGCAACATACTCTACCTTTGTCTGTGGACATCATTCATTCCAGAGCCGGTGCTGATAAACAGCGCGCGTGCGTGCGACAGTAGGCGGCGGTAGGATAGATTATTTACGACAACGGTAATGGACAATACCGCTTCTAACCAGTAGGGCGACCGCAGAGGAAAAGTTACGGTAACACTTTATTTGAAGGGGTGTGCATAAGACTGACATGACACTGTCATAAACATGACATAACACCTGTCATGAACATGAAGGAGTCTTTATGAATGTTTATGACTGTTGTCATTAAGTGTAATTCGGTAAATTATGACACTTTTAATGCAAAGTTGACATTGTTTAAAATGTCTTTGTTATGACAACTTGACATTAACAAAGACAAAAATGTCTTTGTTATGACAACTTGACATTAACAAAGACAAAACATTTCTTTGTTATGACAACTTGACATTACCCAAGACAAAAATGTCTTGATTATGACAACTTGACATTAACAAAGACAGAGATGTCTTTGTTATGACAACTTGACATTAATCAAGAAATCATAACCTGTCAACCTGTCACAAATATGTCATAACAGGTCTAATTATCAAACTTAAACCATTTTACAGGGTAATAACCCTTAATGACATCTTTATAACTAGTACAATGTGTTCCACTTTACTTGAGGACAAGTAAAATATTCATGACACAGTTATAATGGTGTCATGACGGCCAAAGTTGTAACAGGTTGACAGGTTATGATTTCTTGGTTAATGTCAAATTGTCATAACAAAGACATTTCTGTCTTTGTTAATGTCAAGTTGTCATAATCAAGACATTTTTGTCTTGGGTAATGTCAAGTTGTCATAACAAAGAGATTTTAAACAATGTCAACTTTGCATTAAAAGTGTCATAATTTACCGAATGACACTTAATGACAACAGTCATAAACATTCATAAAGACTCCTTCATGTTCATGACAGGTATTATGTCATGTTTATGACAGTGTCATGTCAGTCTTATGCACACCCCTTCAAATAAAGTGGTACCTACGTTACTAGGTGTTGCTTTAAAAGAACACCATTTATTTGAAATATATATGTATTTTTTGTAATATTATAAATGTCTTTACTCTAACTTTTGATGAATTTAATGTATCAATAATGAATAAAATTGTTAGTTTCTTAAAAAAAAAACTACTAACCCCAAAGTTTTGAATGGTAAAGTAACTACAATAAATTGACATGAGGTTTTCATGGGAGGTTTTCTTGGCCTTATTGACAGGCGGATCTTTCTGAATTCAGCAACACAACCCCTTTTGTGCTTAATATATTTATCATATTTCATAAATCTATAGAGGAGTTTGAAAGAACAATTTATTCACCAGAATGTTGGATTTTCATTGTAATTTAGTACATTTCTGAATGTATGAGCAAAATAATAAACGTTTGAGAAGCATTTTAATAGAAAATTATTTTGTTCTAGTAGTTTCTCTGAAGCGACCAAATCTTTTCAGATTCCAGCTCATGAATCTGAGCCAGTTATGATCTAATGTAATGTAAGACTGTACATTTCTGTTATATGAAGCTAATGATATTTCATATCTCACGCTGCTAAACTCACACACAGAGCATCTGCTTCTGTATCGAGGCGTTATTGAGTATGTTTATAAAAGCAGTTTAATCATGGGAAGCACACACACACACACACACACACACGCACATGCACACGCACGCACGCACGCACACACACACAGATGTCTTCCTCTCTCTGGGGTGTGTGTGTGTGTGTGCAGAGGTGCATGATGGGACAGTCTGGATCATTACAGCTTGAATCGACGGCTGGTTATTCAGTCCTGCATTAACATCTGACACACGTTTATATGGCAGAAAAACACTGAACGCAGGAGGGATTTTCATTATGATAATGAGTTTTCTAGTGTAGATTAGTCAATTCACAATTGAACTGAAAATGTCTTTTAAATTTCATTCCAGTTCTGGACTCTGGATAATAAATATGATAATATGGATAATATAATAATAAAATGCTGTAGAGTTCTGAGAGTTGAAGTGTTTCGCAATCAGTGGAAGGATAGCGTGAGTCATGACGTGTGGATGTTAGATGGCAGTGAGTCTCACACACACACACACACGCGCATAGCGTCTCAATGATAGTAGAATAACACTGGTCAAGGGTTATTTTGTCACTGTGTGTGTTTTCCAGGTTTAGATCTCATTGATCGTGTTTCTCAGTAATATTGATGTCCTCACAGGAAGTTTTTTCTCTCTCGCTGAGGTCACTTCCTCCCACACTTCCCACACTTCAAACACTTCACACACTCGCTCGCTCGAGCTCCTGCGACAGGAAGATTTGATCACAGGCTGGAGTTTCTGTTGTGTTTCGATCTCTAAATCCATCAACGTTATTATCCTGACATTGCATAACAACTTCTTTTGTTAGATATTTTTTTAGCAATCAAGTCTTACTTTTGTATCATTACCATTTTTCCTTGATCAAGGAGCATTGATCAGCATGTGTGTTCAGGAAATGGAGCTTTGACTTGTTGGTATGTGTGGATTCTACTGGAAAATGTCACGTCAGTTTGGACCGATTTCTGCCACAGAAGTTATTCAAGATCCATTCATCTCCAAACTCTGATGGGTCACAGCATGTCTGATGTTCCTCACAGCTTCATATAGAGTGAATTACTTTATTTTTAAGATGATAAAGTCACCTTGTCGCACACGAGTATCATGGCAACGGACTCCTGTAAAAGTGTTCGGATGACATGATTGCTGTTATTATAGTTGTTTTCTGGGCTCATTTAATGACCTGTAATGCTGGATGCTCACACTGACACCATTATAGAGCTGAAATATTCATCATAAACGTGAGACACATCTGCTAGACTACACTAATAACCTGACAGAAAATATGATTTAAATGAAAATGTCACTTTTAAATGCAAACCTTTGATCACTCCTGCAGTTTCAAAACTATTCACCCCCTGAATATAATCCCTCCCAACAGCACACATCTGCAGATCAGGTGTTCTCACTCATCAAGGGCTTCATTAGCTGCACCAGGTGTGCTTGAGCTGGAACACATGAAATATCTGAACTGTGAGGTTTGTTGAGTGTAACGTTTGCCTGCAAGTTAGACAGAAGTGAATCAAGTCAAGCCATCTTCATTTATATAGCGCTTTTAACAATGTAGATTGTATCAAAGCAGCTTTACAGAGATAAACATATAATTTAAGGTAACAGAGATTGTTTTGGCTTTATAGCGGTTCTTGAATAATGTTATTCCCAGCTGAAGTTAGTTTTGATTGATTCACTTCCGGCGAAATGATCATTTGTTATTAAATCAGGGGCCGCTAAGACGACGCCGTTCTCTCTAAACAGACTTTAAACTGAACCTGTGATAAACGCTGATGGCGTTCACATGCGCATTAAGAACTGATCCTATAGTTATGTGCGTTTGAATATATGTGTGCAGGGTTGTAATTCTCTACAAACCATGCCTAAACAAACTACTTGTCTTGCCTATAAATTTGATACAGAAATTTTTTTTATTTGATCACTTTGGGGTCGGTACGCGAACCGGATTCCCCACCGCTTTATCTGTCGAGTGTAAAGGGATCCTCCATAGGGAGAGGCTAGTTGGCCCTTCAGCACTGCATTGTCATCGGGTCCAGGTGAAGCTCCTCGTCAGATCTGGAGTGTGTGTGTGTGTGTGTGTGTGTGTGTGTGTGTGTGTGTGTGTGTGTGTGTCCAGGCGAAGCTCCTCGTCAGATCTGGATACGGCCTGGATCCGGCAGGCTGCGGGAAAACCTCTGGACAAACAAAGACACTAAAATTAGCGTAGATGCCATTCTTCTTATGATGTAACAAGTACATCAGGATTTAAGGGAAGTGTTCCCAGTTCCAGCTGACCTAATCTATGCAGCCTAACATTGAATTATAGAAGTCTATAATGTATTATGTGTATGCTAGGGCAAAGAGATGTGTCTTTAATCGAGCTTTGAACTGACAGAGTGTGTCTGCTTCCCGGACAATGGTAGGAAGACTGTTCCAGAGTTTTGGTGCTAGAGGGGAAAAGGATCTACCGCCAGCAGTCGATTTTGATATTCTAGGTATTATCAACTGGCCGGGATTTTGAGATCGCAATAGACGTGAAGGACTATAATGCGTTAAGAGCTCGCTCAAGTACTGCAGAGCTAAACCATTTAGTGCTTTGTACGTAATCAACAATATTTTATACAGTGGTTACAGGTTATACAGTGGCATCACAGTCACATGACTCGAACCCCATAGAAAATCTCTGGTGGGATTTGAAGTCCAAGAATATCCCTGAACTGGAGGCCATTGCTCATGAGGAACGGCTCAGATCCCTCAGGAACGCTGCCAGAAGCTGCTGTCTGGTGTGGTAGATCTTCCCTACGCACCGGTGAACCGGTGAATCAGCTAAACCGGGTGTCCTTGACACCTGGAAATATTATGCTCAGTTGAGTTACCTCTGAACGCGCGGGTTGACGCCTAAGTGTAGCTATTGTTACCGCATTAATAAAAATGCCCAAGAATTAAAGTTACCTGACTGCAATCTTACCAGTCTCACAAATAGTCGAACGACGTCTCGCCCCCATCACACTATCACTTGGAAAATAAGGTCTTTAGTGTCTAACCTGTAACTAACTTAATGATAACCGACAGACTTCAGAAAATGCCTTCAAATGTGCATTAATCACGGCCATGAGAGTTCTCGAGCAGTTCTCAGAGAATCTCCCCCAAGAAGAAGAATGCATCACGGCCAGAGGATCTCAGAGAGAATCCCACCAGTAAACACAAATACAACAGTTCTTATAGAAAAGGAGCATGGCAAAAATGGCATAATACATTACATAATTTCCCTTCAATTTGATTAGATCTTCATAGACAAACCCTCTTGTTACTAGGTAGAGCCAAACTCTGTTTTCTTGATTACATCATAATCACAAGGTTTCAAGTTTAGACATCTGTCTAGTTTAATTTCCCATATTTGTTATTTTTTACACTCGCAAAACCAAAGTCACGAGTTTTCGACTGGATTCGAAACATTTATGATTTTAAAAGCATATGAATGTTGTTCCTGCAAGAAAAATAAATGTTAGTTATGATTAATTAAAAAATCCATCCCACTGATTATACATCTTGTTTGCAGCAGCTCATAACAGCAGAAGTGCTAAAGATGCTTGATGTGAAGGGGTTGAATCATTTTGAGACTGCAGAAGTTATTAAAGTTGCATTTTCTGTTCAATTTGTGGAAACATTTGTTGTGTTGAGCTTTTACAAATACTTTTGTTTGATTTGTTCTTTGCAAACAGTTGAAAGTCAAAAAATGTTGCCAATAAACCTGATTTACCTGACCAGAGAGAGAGAGAGAGAGCGAGAGAGAGACACTTGACTTTGATTTTTAAACACACTTTAATTTACAAAACACTAAGAAATAAAACCAAGATAAACAAATAAACTATTACAATTCTTATCACCAATTAAATAACAGATTCCCTGATTTATAGTCACCAAAACCGCTCCAACACCCCATCTCCATTCAAAATAAGAGACATTATTAGACTGCCGATAATAGGTATATCCAATGACCACTCTTGACTTCACCAAAGACTCCAGGTGAAGGGAGTTACTACTTAACAAAGTTAAGATTACAAAGATTACTACTTAAAAAAGTAATCTCCAGGGTGGATATACCTCATCAGAAATAGAAAGCCAAGTCCTCCATTTAGTGTTCAGTCTTTGTTTCAATCGTCCAAAATATGATATAAAAATTTTTTTCTCAATACAACAAAACACCAAATCACTGTAACCTTTCAGATAGTTTGTTAGGCTTATGTCATCAACTGATTCCCAATATTTAAGAACCACCTTAAATTCAGGAAATGTCTGAGGAATAAAACCATTCAGAAGAACATTATTTATAAAAGAAGTCACCACTAATCCCTCCACAGTTCTAACCGAAGTTAGCCCAACTTTATTAGCAAGTTCATGTTCAGTTCGCCATTGGCCGTTTGTTAAATCAATCTAGTCCATAACTTTCGTAATGCCAGCATTCAAAAATGTGGTGGTTAAGATGAGGACATATGAGATGGCACTTTGAGTGAGATAAAAAAGAGGATTAAAAAAAAGAGGTTCTGCAATACCAAAAGCGGATGAGCATTGTGGTATTGCAGAACCTCTTTTTTTAAATCCTTTGGTGGAACCTCTTTTTTTAATCATTTGGTGACCATGATTTAATCACTGATCCATAAAAACTGAAAGGAAAAAAAAGCGTCTTCTCCACAAAGGATTTCTGCATTAGGAACAACTGCTTGTCAAGACCAATTCCTTCAAGACAGCTTGAGTATATACAGACCAATAACAACCCAAGACACATGATCTGAACAGTACAGGAGTTTTTGCAGTGTGTGCAATCTCATTGCCATAATCCTAGATTCTAGATGTATTAATCCCTGCCCTCCCCCAGGGAGATACAGGAAGCCCAGGAAGCCAATGGCAACCGTCCCAAACAAAATTAACAAATGCTTTTTAAACACCAATAAGTAATTCTTTGGGAGGATCCAACACAGTACATTTATGCCATATCATTGAAGCTGCCAAGTTGTTTATAACCAAACATCTCCCTCTGTAAGAGAGTTGTGGAAGAATCCATCGCCACTTCTGGATTCTAAGAATCACCCGATTAAATAGCCCTTCCCAGTTCTTTTCTGTGTAACTATCAGTCCCAGAATAGAGACGAGGACTCTAAAGCCATCCCGGGCCCATCTACAGTTAGGGTTAGGGTTAAACCATCTACAGTGGGCCGGCAGCTGGATGTCCTGCCATTCTCCATCAGCAAGGATGCACCCCCCCAAGGATGTGTTTCCTGTAATAAAATCACATCTGCTTTCTTTAAGTGCAAATAGTCAAATAAAGCAGCTCTCTTTTCTGTACCCCGACAACCATTAATATTAAAAGTTCCAAAGTTGTCATAATGAGGAAAGGAAAGAAAAAAACAAAAAAACATCCCGAAATATCACCCTGTTAATATCACCCTGTTAATATCACCCTGTTAATATCACCCTGTTAATAAACATGGCACTATTAGTATTTCTTGTAACAGATTTTCAGTCTTTTTTTAACAGCGCTCACATGTTTCTTGAGTCTATATCGTTTTGGCTGATCAAGCTCCTCCAATGAAGCTTTTCTCATAGCCATAACACAAGAATCAACAAAAAGTAAAAAAATCTGAGAAATACATCTCTAATCTTGGTCTTTGTTGATTGAAAGTGCTATCAAGGAAATTGTTAATTTGTTGCACTGTATAATAAGGTGGTTTCATTTGAAGGCTGCATTGTTTTTCTGCAGAACTTCCTTGTAAACTAACATCAGTGATATAATCTGCAATATCAGATTCGCTGTCAGAATCAATATTTCCTCTGTCGGTGAGCTGTTCCTCGTCACTCAGTGATAGGCCAACAGACGCTCGCGAGTCCCGCGCCTCTCCGGCATCCGCAAGCTCATCACTGGCTCCCGCGGGCACTCTGGGTCACTGGCTCCCGCCGACACTCTGGGTCACTGGCTCCCGCCGACACTCTGGGTCACTGGCTCCCGCCGACACTCTGGGTCACTGGCTCCCGCCGACACTCTGGGTCACTGGCTCCCGCCGACACTCTGGGTCACTGGCTCCCGCCGACACTCTGGGTCACTGGCTCCCGCCGGCGCTCTGGGTCACTGGCTCCCGCCGACGCTCTGGGTCACTGGCTCCAGCCGGCGCTCTGAGTCACTGGCTCCCGCCGGCGCTCTGGGTCACTGGCTCCCACCGACGCTCTGGGTCACTGGCTCCTGCCGGCGCTCTGGGTCACTGGCTCCCGCCGACGCTCTGGGTCACTGGCTCCTGCGGGTGCTCTGGGTCACTGGCTCCTGCGGGTGCTCTGGGTCACTGGCTCCCGCCGACTCTCTGGGTCACTGGCTCCCGCCGACGCTCTGGGTCACTGGCTCCCGCCGACGCTCTGGGTCACTGGCTCCCGCGGGCGATCTGGGTCACTGGCTCCCGCCGACGCTCTGGGTCACTGGCTCCCGCCGGCGCTCTGGTTCACTGGCTCCCGCCGGCGCTCTGGTTCACTGGCTCCCGCCGGCGCTCTGGGTCACTGGCTCCCGCCGCCGCTCTGGTTCACTGGCTCCCGCCGGCGCTCTGGGTCACTGTCTCCCGCCGACGTTCTGGGTCACTGGCTCCCGCCGGCGCTCTGGGTCACTGGCTCCCGCCGGCGCTCTGGGTCACTGGCTCCCGCCGACGCTCTGGGTCACTGGCTCCCGCCGACGCTCTGGGTCACTGGCTCCCGCCGGCGCTCTGGGTCACTGGCTCCCGCCGACACTCTGGGTCACTGGCTCCCGCCGACACTCTGGGTCACTGGCTCCCGCCGGCGCTCTGGGTCACTGGCTCCCGCCGACGCTCTGGGTCACTGGCTCCAGCCGGCGCTCTGAGTCACTGGCTCCCGCCGGCGCTCTGGGTCACTGGCTCCCACCGACGCTCTGGGTCACTGGCTCCTGCCGGCGCTCTGGGTCACTGGCTCCCGCCGACGCTCTGGGTCACTGGCTCCTGCGGGTGCTCTGGGTCACTGGCTCCTGCGGGTGCTCTGGGTCACTGGCTCCCGCCGACTCTCTGGGTCACTGGCTCCCGCCGACGCTCTGGGTCACTGGCTCCCGCCGACGCTCTGGGTCACTGGCTCCCGCGGGCGATCTGGGTCACTGGCTCCCGCCGACGCTCTGGGTCACTGGCTCCCGCCGGCGCTCTGGTTCACTGGCTCCCGCCGGCGCTCTGGTTCACTGGCTCCCGCCGGCGCTCTGGGTCACTGGCTCCCGCCGGCGCTCTGGTTCACTGGCTCCCGCCGGCGCTCTGGGTCACTGTCTCCCGCCGACGTTCTGGGTCACTGGCTCCCGCCGGCGCTCTGGGTCACTGGCTCCCGCCGGCGCTCTGGGTCACTGGCTCCCGCCGACGCTCTGGGTCACTGGCTCCCGCCGACGCTCTGGGTCACTGGCTCCCGCCGACACTCTGGGTCACTGGCTCCCGCGGGCACTCTGGGTCACTGGCTCCCGCCGACACTCTGGGTCACTGGCTCCCGCCGACGCTCTGGGTCACTGGCTCCCGCGGGCACTCTGGGTCACTGGCTCCCGCCGACACTCTGGGTCACTGGCTCCTGCCGACACTCTGGGTCACTGGCTCCCGCCGGCGCTCTGGGTCACTGGCTCCCGCCGACGCTCTGGGTCACTGGCTCCCGCCGGCGCTCTGGTTCACTGGCTCCAGCCGACGTTCTGGGTCACTGGCTCCCGCCGGCGCTCTGGGTCACTGGCTCCCGCCGGCGCTCTGGGTCACTGGCTCCCGCCGGCGCTCTGGGTCACTGGCTCCCGCCGACGCTCTGGGTCACTGGCTCCCGCCGACGCTCTGGGTCACTGGCTCCCGCCGACACTCTGGGTCACTGGCTCCCGCCGGCGCTCTGGGTCGCTGGCTCCCACCGACGTTCTGGGTCGCTGGCTCCCGCCGACGCTCTGGGTCACTGGCTCCCGCCGGGGCTCTGGGTCACTGGCTCCCGCCGACGCTCTGGGTCACTGGCTCCCGCCGGTGCTCTGGGTCACTGGCTCCAGCGGGCACTGGCTCCCGGCAGTGACCCACTATTGTTCACTAAACTGACTGTTAGCTGCGTGCTCCATTAGCTGTGGATTTTCTTCGTCTTTAGACAAGGAATCCGATACAGAAATAGAAGCCACTTGCTCTAGAGGTATATTAACCTTAACCTTCAGGAACTGTTCAATGAGGCTGTCCTTATTCAGGCAAAAAATGTTTTAAACGACTGTTCACATGTGTTGTTCAGCAAATACTCGCAGATGCCCTCAGGAAGAAGATACAGGGTCTCCTTATGTAAATACAACCGGTTCAAATATTCCTTTATCCCAGTGTCGGTTAAGCTCATTAATGAGCAAATGTAGGGAGGGTGTTTTTTTTTTTTTTGTGTGTATTGCAATTTACTTCAAGTAGTGAAGCCCTATCCTCTTGCACTTTGGTCCCTATCTGGTTGCCAGTTATGTATCCTCTACTTTGTTTGGATGTTTTTATGTTTTTATGCTGTATATATGTTTTATGTTTGCTTATGCAGCAGTGCCCTGTCTCTAAACCAAGTTTCTCCCACGGGAGACAAGGTTCGGTCGCCTTATTATTTTTGTTTTGTGTGACCAAAAATCCTGCAAGAGAAACATTTTATTGAATCCGTGCTGATAAAAAATGTAGAATCTTTACCTGACAAAGTCAATTTCACGGAAACATCTATATTTAGAAATTCGGCATTCAAAATCATAAAAGTTTGATATCTGAAGGACATGTTTCAGATTTGGATTTTTAAGGGGGGAATCATTTTAATAACGGCCAACAACTCTCCCATTCACTCCGCACATGCACACAGACAGATAGTGAGAGAGAGAGAGAGAGAGAGAGATTATGGATAGAAGGAAGAGGAAACACTTGAGGTCTGGAATTTAGTGTCTTTGTATCCTGGTGATCATCACTGTCATCATCTCCTTCTGTCTGTCTTTGTGTTCTGTTTGCGTGTATGTTTGCGTGTGTGTTTGCGTGTGTGTTTGCGCGTGTGTTTGCGTGTGTTTGGTCATGAATCTGAAGGAAGAGAGGAAGGAAACGGATCTCTTCAAACCGTCATTCACTCGATCAAACGCTCGCCGCTCTGCACATCCGCTCGTGAACACATGACCTCGAGCACCAGAGCTTTCAGGCAGATCTAGAGAATGGGTCTGTAGGCTATGCTATACATTATGTGCAAAACATATATATTTATTACAGTCTTAAACTATAAAATCAATAGCTGATTGCTTAGCATTTTAAAGCGGAATTTAAAAGCACTGAATTAAAAATGAAAGTCGAATTAATTTGGCATAGAGAGACTCTTATGACTGTAGATTTTAACTAGAAAAGCCAAGTTTCTCAGGGATGGATTTCCCAGAATGCATTACTGTCATCACTGTGATGTATTACTGCCATTAATGAGGATGGTCACGTTTCTTACAGGATAAAAGCAGCTTTACACTCCAGCAGAAGAAGGGAGAGAGGGAGAGAGAGAGAGAGAGGGAGAGAGAGAGTGTGAGAGAGAGAGAGAGAGAGAGAGAGAGAGAGAGAGAGAGAGAGAGAGAGAGTGTGTGTGTGATAGAGAGAGAGAGAGAGAGAGAGAGGGAGGAGTTCAGTTTCCCAGCATGCTTTGTGTTGGGTGCAGGTGAGTGACGGTGTGATAAGAGCTCGTTCTCTCTCTCTCTCTCTCTCTCTCTCTCTCTCTCTCTCTCTCTCTCTCTCTCTCTCTCTCTCTCTCTCTCTCTCTCTCTCTCTCTCTCTCTCTCTCTCTCTCTCTCTCTCTCTCTCTCTCTCTCGTGCTGACATTTGCCAAGCGTGTGTGTGATGGACGGCCTGCGGGCAGACGAGTGTGTGTGTGCTGAGCGGGTCTGGCAGAGAGCGATAAGAGACGACCACACACACAGACACACACACACACACACACACACACACACACACACACACACGCACACACACACACAAACACTCACACATTCTGGCCAGGGAAGCATTCTTGCGCTGTCACACAGATGTAAGCATATGAAGTCATATTCACGCATGTATACAAACCCTCTATAACACACACACACACACACACACACACACACACACACTCACACACACACGCTTCTCCGCAGGCGTAACAGATGCTGCCTGTTTGAGACGCACTGATTATTAAAATGACGAGAAAATGAGGAAATTTCGAACGTGAGCGGAACCTTCCTTCGTGTTGAGCGACTAGAAATAACACACACTTTCAGGTTTGTGTTGTGATGTTGTTGTGTTGTGTTGTTGTTGTGTTTTGATATAGTTGTGTTGTGGATGGTGTTGTGATGTTGTTGTGTTGTGATGTTGTTGTTGTGTTGTGATGTTGTGTTGTGGATGGTGTTGTGATGTTGTTGTGTTGTGATGTTGTTGTTGTTGTGTTGTGATGTTGTGTTGTGGATGGTGTTGTGATGTTGTGTTGTGTTTTGATATAGTTGTGTTGTGGATGGAGTTGTGATGTGATGTTGTTGTGTTGTGATGTTGATGTTGTTGTGTTGTGTTTTGATGTTGTTGTGTTGTTGTTGTTGTTGTTGTGTTGTTGTGTTTTGATATAGTTGTGTTTTGGATGGTGTTGTGATGTTGTTGTGTTGTGATGTTGTTGTTGTGTTGTGATGTTGTGTTGTGGATGGTGTTGTGATGTTGTTGTGTTGTTGTGTTTTGATATAGTTGTGTTGTGGATGGTGTTGTGATGTTGTGATGTTGTTGTGTTGTTGTGTTGTGATGTTGATGTTGTTGTGTTGTGTTTTGATGTTGTTGTTGTTGTTGTTTTTGTGTTGTGATGTTGATGTTGTTGTGTTGTGTTGTGATGTTGTTGTGTTGTGTTGTTGTTGTGATGTTGATTGTGATATAGTTGTGTTGTTGTGTTGTGATGTTGATGTTGTTGTGTTGTGATGTTGATGTTGTTGTGTTGTTGTGATGTTGTTGTGTTGTTGTGATGTTGTTGTGTTGTTGTTGTGATGTTGATTGTGATATAGTTGTGTTGTGATTTTGTTGTGTTATTGTCCTGTTGTTCAGATGCGGCACCTGTGCTGAGTCACATGACGAGCTCGAGGATCTGTTATTGAGCTGGAATGATGTGTGTAGTCGTTCAGATGCTGTAGTTTTACACCAGTGAGATTCACACACAGATTTCAGCCAGTGGCACTTCAAGGGTCTCGGCTCATTGAACTAATTTACTGTTGGTCAGATTGGTTATATTTCAGAGGGGTGGCTAATGTCCTCCATATGGAGCTTGTTCAGAATCTCCTACGCCTGGACGCTATGGCGATATGTATTTATGTATGTTTGTATTTATGTGTGCATGTATGTTTGTATGTATGTATGTATGTATGTATGTGTGTGTGTGTATGTGTGTGTGTATTGGCTCTGTTATTAACAGCAGTCTTTTTTGATAAGCAGATTAGTGCTGTGGTTAAGAGTTTTCTCAGATTAGGACTATTGCTAGTGTAAAGCCTACTCTGTTGAGAAAAGATTCAGAAAAGGTTATTAATGCCTTTGTTCTGTCTCTGGTTTGTTTGTGGGGTCCAGTCAGACCACTATATCCCGCTTGCATTAGTTCAGAATGGTATTTTAGCTCCTCTCAGGGAAAACCAGTGGATTTCAGGATCCCATATAAACCCTGCTGTATGTATTGGGATGGCTCCTGCTCATGTGTCTGAGCCTATTGCTCTTCGCCAACTCCGAGGTCTTTAAGATCAAACAATAAGTCATTACGTTCTGTCCTTGATCTCATTTAAAGTTAAAAGGCGATTAAGCCGTCGCTGTCCGAGGCTTTGGAATACTTTGCCTCTAGAACTTAGAGATATTTACATGATTTTAAAACTTGTGTTAAAAAATACTTATTGTCTTTAGCCTTTGAGCGTTTGGGCTAGTATCTGTATTAGTAAGTTGTATGTTGTTTTTATGTGATGTTTGTTTTTATGCTGCTGATTGTACAGCACTTTGGTCTGCAGGTGCAGTTGTAAAGTGATTTATGAATAAGTGAAGTGTTGATTGTTGATTGTAGATTGTAGATTGTGTAGACTGTGTGACTGTGTTGATTGTGTAGGCCGGCGTGTCCTTCAGACCTTGATCTCCAGGGTCTCTGTTCCCGAGTCTCCCGGCGGATCAGACCTCCTCTGCTGGTTCGGTCTCTCGCTCCTCAGTGCAGGGGCTGCTGGGTAATAGGATTTAGCAGCTCACTGACCTTGTGGTCAAACCGTCCTGTCCTGACAATGAGACCAGGAGCGAGAAGATCCCACATGCTGCTCATTAACTCATTAATATTCCCAGTCGTCACCGGCAGGAGATTCAGAGTCTGTCAGTTCCTCTCGGGAAGAGAACGATTCCCTCTGCGTATCACAGTTTATTCTGTTATTCCCCTGTTTATCCCTGTGAAGCTGCTTTGAAACTTCTGCATTTTGTAAATTCAATATTGAATTATGTATTACTTTCCCCTGTAAAGGCCTCCTTCCCTTCCCTTTACCTCTGTACAGATAAAACGTTATCAAAATGATTCCAGTTTGCATGGATATGCGAAAGCAACAAAAAATTCGGTATTATGCAGGCCTGACAAGTAATTAGGTGATGTCACTTCCTAAAGAAAGACTATGTGCCTGCACACATATATATTCAAATGCGCATAATATTTATGTGCAAGCCGTCAGTGTTTTCACAGATTCGCGTTTTTGAAGTTTACACAGAGATGATCACGATTTTCAACATCTTTCAAAACTTGCAGCTTGGATCCTGTTTCAGAGTGTGTGTTCTCGAGCACTAATGAACGGCCAGAACACATTAAAGTTTTCTGTTAGAGCGGTGTCTTGTTAGCGGCCCTTAAATAATAACTAATGATCTTTGCAATGGAAGTGAACCAATCAAAACTAACTTTATCTGGACAATAACTTTATTTTAGATCTGCTGTGAAGCCAAAACAATCTCTGTTACTGTAATCTCCTGTTATCTCTGTAAAGCTGCTTTGAAACAATCTACATTGTTAAAAGTGCTATATAAATGAAGGTGATTTGACTTATGTAAAGCGCTGTAGAAATAAACTTGACTTCAGTTATGAGGCGAATGGAGATTCAGACAGAAGACAATAGAGTGATTCTCCAGCTGAAGCTCAGAGTATTAGCAGATCCACCAGTGCTTCTGTTTACTGCGCTGCGCCTCGTTTACCGCGGTGTTCCCTCCGGCTGGCTGCCTTTACTACACGTGTTGTGTTTGATATGTGTATTTGGCTGCCCGTTGTTGCCTGTCTTTGATGAAGAGTGTGTGTGTGTGTGTGTGTGTGTGTGTGTCTATGTGTGTGTTTGTGTGGTGTTCAGGGCTATTTGTGTTTTTCAAAGACAAATCACTTCAGTGTTCCCTTTCTTCTGTCCAGGTAACTCTCAATAATTCAATGGCTTGTGTTCCTGCGGGTCGCTGGCAACATGTTGTTCTCTGTTGTTCTCGATGTTGTTCTCTGTTTCACGAGTTCACACTTACATACAATTAGAGTGGGTAAGGTTTAATGCGACCAGAACCCGAACCCGAACCAAGAGTACCCAAGAGTGTTCTCGATGTTGTTCTCGATGTTGTTCTCTGTGTTGTTCTCTGTGTTGTTCTCTGTGTTGTTCTCTGTGTTGTTCTCGATGTTGTTCTCTGTGTTGTTCTCGATGTTGTTCTCAATGTTGTTCTCGATGTTGTTCTCGATGTTGTTCTCTGTGTTGTTCTCGATGTTGTTCTCTGTGTTGTTCTCGATGTTGTTCTCTGTGTTGTTCTCAATGTTGTTCTCGATGTTGTTCTCTGTGTTTTTAGAGTGTCTGAATGAAGTGAAAGCATGGATGGCTATGAATTTTTTGTATTTAAATGAGAGTAAAACTGAGTTTGTTTTATTTGCTCCTAGTGACTCAGCTGCTACAGTTCCTGTTGATCTTCCAGTTGGATGGTAGTTTAAAGCTCGATGCACAGATTAATGCAGTGGTAAAGAACAGTTTCTTCCAGCTAAGGCAATTAGCTAAAGTAAAACCGATTTTATATCAAAATGATTTTGAAATATTAATCCATGCTTTTATCACCTCTCGACTAGATTATTGTAATGCACTTTATAGTGGTCTTGGCAAATCACTTATGGCACGATTACAGCTAGTTCAAAATGCAGCTGCTCGACTGTTAACTGGAACTCGAAAGTTTGGCCATATTTCACCCATTCTCCAATCCCTCCACTGGCTCCCTGTGCAGTTTCGTATTGATTTTAAAATTATTTTATTTGTTTTTAAATGTCTGCATGGGCTGGCCCCTCAGTACCTGTCTGATCTGCTTGTGCCCTACACCCCTATTCGTTCGCTCCGGTCAACTAATCAGGCACTGCTGGTCGTTCCTAAGACGAAGCGTAAACTTAGAGGTGACCGGTGCGTTTGCTGTGGCAGCTCCGAGACTATGGAATGAGCTGCCTTTGGACATCAGATTGGCTGAGTCTCTTCCTGTTTTTAAATCTCGTCTTAAAACGTATTTATTTTCTTTGGCTTTTAATACAGTTTGAGGGTTGACTTTTCCAGTTTTGTACTATTGTTTACTGGTATTGTTTATTATTCCTTTGTTGTGCCTTTGTTGTAAGTTCTTGTTTATAGATTGTGTTCAGCACTTTGGTCAACAGTGTTGTTTTTAAGGTGCTTTATAAATAAAAGATTGATTGATTGATTGATTGATTGTTGTTCTCGATGTTGTTCTCTGTGTTGTTCTCTGTTGTTCTCGATGTTGTTGTCTGTTTCACGAGTTCACACTTACATACAATTAGAGTGGGTAAGGTTTAATGCGACCAGAACCCGAACCCGAACCCAAACCAAGAGTACCCAAGAGTGTTCTCGATGTTGTTCTCGATGTTGTTCTCTGTGTTGTTCTCGATGTTGTTCTCTGTGTTGTTCTCGATGTTGTTCTCGATGTTGTTCTCTGTGTTGTTCTCAATGTTGTTCTCTGTGTTGTTCTCTGTGTTGTTCTCTGTGTTGTTCTCTGTGTTGTTCTCGATGTTGTTCTCGATGTTGTTCTCTGTGTTGTTCTCGATGTTGTTCTCTGTGTTGTTCTCTGTGTTGTTCTCTGTGTTGTTCTCGATGTTGTTCTC
>JAULUF010000074.1:2207500-2225000 GCA_031834385.1 Semotilus atromaculatus | reverse complement strand
TAGTCGGCACTGTCGGCCCTAATCGACTAGTCGGAAACAAAATAGCGTCAGGCGTTGAGGTACCTATGCGTCGTGAAAGAACTCCTAAAACGCTTCAAACTAGAGTCTGACATCCTGGCAGATTCAATCCCGATAACGGCAGGCATGCTGGATCCACGGTTTAAGCACCTGAAGTTTCTCCCGGAAAATATCAGAGCGGATGCCCTGGCGCACCTGACTCAGCTGGTAGAGGATGAGGAACAGCCTGCTACGGGTAAGTTTAGAACTAACGTTAACTCTAATGTCTAAACAGTTTACCATGTTTAAGTCGCTTTGGCTAAAAATGTAGGCCTAAGGCCATCCTTAAATATACATATATTTCTCAGGTCTGTGGGGCAATAGCTTATACGCTGAGTTTCGGTTCATTGAAGAGACGAGCGCGCTGGCGCCTCTGTGTCCTGATTATATTCCCTGCATGCTATATTTAGCCGATTATTTATTAAATCCAGGAAATTGGTCGATGAAACATTGATTAAAATTAAGATACAATTAATACAAAACGAAATTCACTTTAAAGAAAGGCTTTCTACAAAAACAAACGTAATGAAGTGCATGGTAAAAATGTCTGCACACTCCATTTGTCTCCCTATATTTTCGGGATAATCTTATTTTATTCATGCTTTTCACTTTTCATATAAACAACATGAAATTATTATTATTATTTTTAATTTAAACATGAATATGAAACTAAATCGTTTTTTTGCAATTTTTCCATGTGGGAATGTTTATCTGCAACGTTCGCTGATGCGCGTGGTGGCGCGGCTCATAGCAAGAATGTTTAATTAAAAGAATGTTTTAAATGAATGCTGCTGTTTTTGTATTAAGACATGTTGATGGAAAGAATAACTGATGAATTTATTTATGTTATTTCTGAATTTCAAAAATTCATTTACAATGATTCACCAGAACTCCTTCCTCTGTGTCTTCCTTAACAATGCTCAATGCGTTAATGCGTCATTTAATGAATAAATAATTTAACGACTAGTCGACTAGTCGTCGACTGTTATGCAAAACTAGTCGACTAGCAAAAATCAGTAGTTGTGAAACCCCTAGTGTGTGTGTGTCTGTGTGTGTGTGCACGTGCGTGTGTGTGCGTGTGTGTGTGTGTGTGTGTGTGTGTGTGTGTTGTGATTTTAATCGTTCACTGAGTGCTGTTGTACTGTCATGTTAAACAAAGTGATTCTTACGCCTGAATCCTGACGCGTATTCTCTGAGCTCGTCAAGTTCAATCGATCTCTTGTATCTGTTATTAAATCCTTGGCCTTGGCTTTGATTGACAGGCTTAAACCCCGCCTCCAGATGAAGAAGTCTTTATTTATACTTCAGCTGACGACACTCGCAGGACTGCGTTTCCCCGAGCACTGGAATAATGAGCTCTCCGTAGACCTCGGGAACGGCTGAAACCGAACGGAGAACGCTCGCCTCCATGATCCATCTCAGACCAACGCCGGCGCGCTCCGTTCACACAGGGTTATTAATATTCTCACTCTGTTTGGTGTTGATGAATCCGAGCCGCACGATCTGCGAGAGATTGTTTTCCGCAGTGCATGATTGATGTTTCCTTTATCGCTCCCTGATATCATCACGGCTCTTCCTTTAAATTTAGCATGAATTTCGCGTGCTAATTGCTGTCAGCTACGTTAGTGGGAAGAGCAGAGTTGTGTGCGTCTCCGCTGGAGAGCATTAATTTCTCATTACTGTATGTTTTGAGCTTCACCTGCTGTGTGTTCAGATGGAGACGCTCGTAGCTGAGACATTACGCAGAGCTTCATTAGCTCAAATCTAACGAGAGAGTTAAAGTACAATAATTTAGATGAGATATGAAACACAAACGCTTCAGGGTTTACGCTACGCTAGTTCTCCACAGAGCCAGCGGTTAGAGTTCCTCCGTGAGACGGACACAACTGAACGAAGAGCTTGTGAAGGTGTTAGCACTAAAACACACACACACATGGAAAAGCGTCCAGTAATATAGAGCTTTGAGTCTGATGGTACTATGGTCTATTTTAGTTTAGTTTTAATAAAACGAGACACCCATCTATTGGTCAAACCTATCTCAGGAGAGAAGAACTTAAATACTAATCAATGAAAGTGCAAAAACAGCGGTCACATGACCCACAGGGGTCTATTCTGTGTCTTGCACAGGTCACATGGTTCCATATTTTTCCCAAATGAAAAGTGAATTTTCCCCTAATTTGTGTCCAGTTAATCACCCACTGGTCACCTTCTCTGGTGAGTAAAGAAGTATTTTCAAGAACTTTACATTATATATCATCAAATACATATATAACGTGTCATCAAAGTGTCACATCACATCAAGTGTCCAGTAACATGAGCTTTCCGTCTGAGAGAGCTGGGAAGAACATCAGCACTTCTGAGTGAGTTTAGTGTTCGGATCATCAACACGCAGAAGAAAGAAGCAGATGTTCATTTCCCGGAACCAGGAAGAGTAGATGTTGAAGAAGCTTCAGCTGTTTCCAGTCATTCTGTCCATTCATACACACGTGCAAACTCTCCAGGCTAAAGATAACTCTCACTACTGCCTCATTAAATCTGATTTTAATAGTTGTGTTTGATCGCAGCAGCTCAGGAAGCCGTGAGTGGTAATAACCAGCGCATTATGAATATTATATGAGATCAGCGTGTGATGGCTGACATTTCTACAGTTACGATCCTGTGACCGACTTACTGTAATAAACACGAGACGAGCGAGCGCTCCACTAAATGATTGTTTGTTTTATGAAGTCACAGACGTTAGCAGAAGCGCTGAAGATTCAGGATCGTTACGTTAGCAGAAGCGCTGAAGATGCAGGATCGTTACGTTAGCAGAAGCGCTGAAGATGCAGGATCGTTACGTTAGCAGAAGCGCTGAAGATGCAGGCTCGTTACATTAGCCGTTAGCAGAAGCGCTGAAGATTCAGAATCGTTACGTTAGCAGAAGTGCTGAAGATGCAGGCTCGTTATGTTAGCCGTTAGCAGAAGCGCTGAAGATGCAGGCTCGTTACGTTAGCTGTTAGCAGAAGCGCTGAAGATGCAGGCTCGTTACCTTAGCCGTTAGCAGAAGCGCTGAAGATGCAGGCTCGTTACATTGGCCGTTAGCAGAAGCGCTGAAGATGCAGGATCGTTACATTACCCGTTAGCAGAAGCGCTGAAGATGCAGGATCGTTATGTTAGCCGTTAGCAGAAGCGCTGAAGATGCAGGCTCGTTACGTTAGCAGAAGCGCTGAAGATGCAGGCTCGTTACATTGGCCGTTAGCAGAAGCGCTGAAGATGCAGGCTCGTTACGTTAGCCGTTAGCAGAAGCGCTGAAGATGCAGGCTCGTTACGTTAGCCGTTAGCAGAAGCACTGAAGATGCAGGCTCGTTACGTTAGCCGTTAGCAGAAGCGCTGAAGATGCAGGCTCGTTACGTTAGCCGTTAGCAGAAGCACTGAAGATGCAGGATCGTTATGTTAGCTGTTAGCAGAAGCGCTGAAGATGCAGGATCATTACGTTAGCTGTTAGCAGAAGCACTGAAGATGCAGGCTCGTTACGTTAGCCGTTAGCAGAAGCGCTGAAGATGCAGGATCATTACGTTAGCTGTTAGCAGAAGCGCTGAAGATGCAGGCTCGTTACGTTAGCCGTTAGCAGAAGCGCTGAAGATGCAGGATCGTTACGTTAGCCGTTAGCAGAAGCGCTGAAGATGCAGGCTCGTTACGTTAGCCGTTAGCAGAAGCGCTGAAGATGCAGGATCATTACGTTAGCTGTTAGCAGAAGCACTGAAGATGCAGGCTCGTTACGTTAGCCGTTAGCAGAAGCGCTGAAGATGCAGGATCATTACGTTAGCTGTTAGCAGAAGCACTGAAGATGCAGGATCGTTATGTTAGCTGTTAGCAGAAGCGCTGAAGACAACAGATGGAGACTGATCTTATTTATGAGGATCATAAGCGTTCTCCTCCTCAGGCGCTCTCTTCACTTCTGCCAAGGAATCACACCAAATAAAACATGTTGTTTTAATCAGGAGTTTGTGAAACATTGAACGATTCACTGAGCTATTTTAATTTCATTATATAATTATTGTTACAATAGAGGCAAATTGCTTTTCTCCGCCTGAGAGACTCAAAGGAGGATTTTATTATTTTATGTATTCATTTATTCATACAGTACAAATATCTATCTATCTATCTATCTATCTATCTATCTATCTATCTATCTATCTATCTATCTATCAGTTATCAATATCAGTTATCAGTTATCAGTTTTCCCTGTATATCGACGCCAGCGCGCATCAGGACACACACCGGTGACACACACACACACACTGGCGACACACACACACACACCGGCGGGACACACACACACACCGGCTCCCGGTGCAGTTTAACACCGGCGTCTGAAAGCCGCCACGACCCGCTTTAATTATTAACGCCGGCGAGGAGAGCGCTAGCATCCATCATACGCTCTGTGTGTTAGCATAACTCCATAACTCCCCTCAGAAACACTGCTCAATTATTAAAGCTCCTCATATTCAGCTGGAAAGGATTCTTCCTTCGCGCGTGTCTGTGTGTGTGTGTCGAGTGTGTCTGTGTCTGTGTGTGTGTGTGTCGAGTGTGTCTGTGTGTGTGTGTGTGTGACGAGTGTGTGTGTGTTTGTGTGTATGTCTGTGTGTGTGTTTGTGTGACGAGTGTGTGTGTGTGTCTGTGTGTGTGTGTATGTCTGTGACGAGTGTGTGTGTGTGTGTCTCTGTGTGTGTGTATGTCTGTGACGAGTGTGTGTGTGTGTGTGTCTGCGTGTGTGTTCTTTATCCTTTATGCCATGAACTGACAAACAATGGTAGCATTTTACAATAATAACTCTTAACTCATTTAGCGTTATTATCGTCTGCCGCACTGATGCCATTGGCCGAGAGTGTGAAGCTCCAGCTGTTCAAGCCTTTGAGTTTCCAAACTTAATGACAAACTGAGTCGTTGTCCAGCTGTCACTCAATCCGGCCAGCCAATCAGGCGCTTGGCTTGCTGAAGTCTTAATTACTATCAAGATGCTCGAGATGCGCTGCAGTATGAATATAAACACAACACTGTTATGAATGCACTGAGATTGTGTGTGTGTGTGTGTGTGTGTGTGTGTGTGTGTGTGTGTGTGTGAGAGAGAGAGAGAGAGAGAGAGAGAGAGAGAGAGAGACAGACAGACACACTTCCGCTGTATTATTAGTGTGTTGATTGTGAAGCACATGGCAGGGTCTGTCATCTGTTGATGGCGTGTGCCTGTGAGACGTGTGTGTGTGTGTGAGAGAGAGAGAGAGATGTGTGTGTGTGTGTGTGTGTGTGTGTGTGTGTGTGTGTGTGTGTGTGAGACGTGTGAAAGTGTTGACTCCCGTGTCGCCGTTGGCCGCGTCGCTCTCCCATATGGCCAATCAGACGGCAGCTCCTCAGATCCTGTTACAACTGGCTCCGTTCCTCGAGTTTAGTGTGTGTGCGTGTGCGTGTGCTCGTGTGTGTGCGCGTGTGCGTGTGCGTGTGTGTGTGTGTGTGTCTTCATCTGCCGTCAGAAGAGCTCGTCCTCCAGCGCCGCCTATATATTATAACTAGCACTGTCAGCTGACTAATATTGCATACGAATTAAACACTGCTCTGATGGGACAAGGGCCCTTATTACAAAATGTAGTTAAATGTTGTAGCTGTCATTTTTATTTTTGTTAGATTTGTATTTATTTATAATTGATCATGCTGCATTAATGCATTAAATTGACAGTTCTGTAGTTTTAACACATCAGAGATACAAAGCCAAAAACTGTTATAAATCAGTTTAGCCCATTCTATTCTTTTTGTATTTTATTTTAATAGATTTTTTTCTTATTTTAGTAAATCAAATAATTGTTTTATAATTTGTTTTGCTTTTTGCAATTTTTGCAATATTTTACATTGTATTTAATTTTTATTATATATTTTTTGCACTTTATTTCATATTATTAATTTAATTTAATATAATGTTTTTATATATATATTTTTTTCTGTTTTGCATTTTATTTGGTTTTATTTTATATTTCATTTCATTTTATAATCTAATTATTTTAATTTTATTATATACTAATTCTTTATATTTTTATTTTATATATTTATTTAATTACATTTTTTTATTTTTTTTATTTTCTGCACTTTATTTAATATTTTTTATTTAATTGTATTTATTTTTCTGTTTTACATTTTGATTTATATATTTTTTTATTATTCATTTTATTTGTTATCTCTCTGCGGTGAGTGAGCTCTTGTCTTCACACCCACCTGTTCTGTGAGTCATCAGCCGTAGGAGGATTGATGGAGATTTAAGAGTATAATCGACACCGTCCTCCAAGTGAGTCTAATTCATAATTCATACTTACGGTAATTGTTTGGCTGTTCTACTTTCCGGCCTGCTTTACTGCTCTTTTTCTCATTTGTCTGACAGCAGAAGCAGAACTGCTGCGCAGCATTTCCATATTCTGCCATCGCCACCTTATTTTTCTCTCTCTGTTGCTTCCTTTTTGGGGCAAAAGGGAACTCTGGGTAACATTTTCTGCATATGCCGTCAAAGTGCTGACAGATTGTACCTTGGTTTTCAACAAGTGAGTCTTTTTGTAGCTTTTTAAACCCAAGCATAATCTTATAATGCACATTAGATTATATACCCACATCCACTCAACACTGTGGTGCAGTAAATCAACGATTCTCAACCGGCTTTCCCCGTATTTATTTTATTTGACCTTTCCTGTGTTTTCAATCCTAAATAAACATGATTTGCGTGTTATTATTTGCGTTTGGGGTTGTTTTTTCCCTTCTGTCCTCAATTCCGACAGATCAGACCTGAGAACTGCTGATGGAAAGAGTTTACTCTGGAAACAAGCGGGAGAGTTTGAAGAGGAAAGCAGAGCAGCCAAAATGCAGCAATTACAGATATATGCAAAATAATTCAGATGAGAAGGAGGTCATTGCAGAGAAGGTCAGCGTGGTGAAGAGAAAGCTGAACACTCGGACAGATGCATCGCATTATCTCACTCACAAGAGCTCGAACACAAGAGCTCGAGCACCACATGTGTGAATTCTGAAGGCACTAAATACACTATCCTGCCGAAAGTATTGAGAAATGCTCAATGAATTCAGGTGTTCTAATCACCATGGCTTTCATAGTTGTACAAATCAAGCACCAAGGCATGCAGATGCTTCAACAAACATCTGTGAAAGAATGGGCTGCTCTCAGGACCTCTGTGAATTCAAGCCTGATACTGTGATAGGTTGCCACCTGTGCAATTAGTCCATTCATGAAATTTCCTCACTACTAAATATTCAACGGTCAACTGTCCCACATGGCAAACGTGCTGTAAAGTGTGGGATGCAGTGGTGTAAAACGTGGGATGCAGTGGTGTAAAGCATGGGGTACAGTGGTGTAAAGTGTGGGGTGCAGTGGAGTAAAGCGTGGGATGCAGTGGTGTAAAGCGTGGGATGCAGTGGTGTAAAGCGTGGGTTGAAGTGTTGTAAAGTGTGGGATGCAGTGGTGTAAAGTGTGGGGTGCAGTGGTGTAAAGCCTGGGATGCAGTGGTGTAAAGCGTGGGGTGCAGTGGTGTAAAGCGTGGGATGCAATGGTGTAAAGCGTGGGATGCAGTGTTGTGAAGCGTGGGATTCAGTGTTGTGAAGCGTGGGATGCAGTGGTGTGAAGTGTGAGATGCAGTGGTGTAAAGCGTGGGGTGCAGTGGTGTAAAGAGTGGGATGCAGTGGTGTAAAGCGTGGGATGCAGTGGTGTAAAGCGTGAGATGCAGTGGTGTAAAGAGTGGGATGCAGTGATGTAAAGCGTGGGATGCAGTGGAGTAAAGCGTGGGATGCAGTGGAGTAAAGCGTGGGATACAGTGGAGTAAAGCGTGGGATGCAGTGGTGTAAAGCGTGGGATGCAGTGGTGTAAAGCTTGGGATGCAGTGGTGTAAAGCCTGGGATGCAGTGGAGTAAAGCGTGGGATACAGTGGAGTAAAGCGTGGGATGCAGTGGAGTAAAGCGTGGGATGCAGTGGAGTAAAGCGTGGGATGCAGTGGAGTAAAGCGTGGGATCCAGTGGAGTAAAGCGTGGGATGCAGTTGTGTAAAGCGTGGGATGCAGTGGTGTAAAGCGTGGGATGCAGTGGTGTAAAGCGTGGGTTGAAGTGTTGTAAAGCGTGGGATGCAGTGGTGTAAAGCGTGGTATGCAGTGGTGTAAAGCGTGGGGTGCAGTGGTTTAAAGCCTGGGATGCAGTGGTGTAAAGCGTGGGGTGCAGTGGTGTAAAGCGTGGGATGCAATGGTGTAAAGCGTGGGATGCAGTGTTGTGAAGCGTGGGATTCAGTGTTGTGAAGCGTGGGATGCAGTGGTGTGAAGTGTGAGATGCAGTGGTGTAAAGCGTAGGGTGCAGTGGTGTAAAGCGTGAGATGCAGTGGTGTAAAGAGTGGGATGCAGTGGTGTAAAGCGTGGGATGCAGTGGTGTAAAGCGTGAGATGCAGTGGTGTAAAGAGTGGGATGCAGTGATGTAAAGTGTGGGATGCAGTGGAGTAAAGCGTGGGATGCAGTGGAGTAAAGCGTGGGATGCAGTGATGTAAAGCGTGGGATGCAGTGGAGTAAAGCGTGGGATGCAGTGGAGTAAAGCGTGGGATGCAGTGGAGTAAAGCGTGGGATACAGTGGAGTAAAGCGTGGGATGCAGTGGTGTAAAGCGTGGGATGCAGTGGAGTAAAACGTGGGATGCAGTGGTGTAAAGCGTGGGATGCAGTGGAGTAAAGCGTGGGATGCAGTGGAGTAAAGCGTGGGATACAGTGGAGTAAAGCGTGGGATGCAGTGGAGTAAAGCGTGGGATACAGTGGAGTAAAGCGTGGGATGCAGTGGTGTAAAGCGTGGGATGCAGTGGTGTAAAGCTTGGGATGCAGTGGAGTAAAGCCTGGGATGCAGTGGTGTAAAGCGTGGGATACAGTGGAGTAAAGCGTGGGATGCAGTGGAGTAAAGCGTGGGATGCAGTGGAGTAAAGCGTGGGATGCAGTGGAGTAAAGCGTGGGATGCAGTGGAGTAAAGCGTGGGATGCAGTGGAGTAAAGCCTGGGATGCAGTGGAGTAAAGCCTGGGATGCAGTGGAGTAAAGCGTGGGATGCAGTGGTGTAAAGCGTGGGATACAGTGGAGTAAAGCGTGGGATGCAGTGGAGTAAAGCGTGGGATGCAGTGGAGTAAAGCGTGGGATGCAGTGGAGTAAAGCCTGGGATGCAGTGGAGTAAAGGGCTCGGCCTCTTCGTTCCAGTGAAAGGAACTCTTAATGCTTCAGCATACCAAGACATCTTTGACAGTTACATGCTCCCAACTTTGTGGGAAGAGTTTGTGGAAGTTCCTGTTCTGGCATGACTGCGCTCCAGTGCACAAAGCAGGACCATACAGACATGGATGAGGAGTTTGGTTTGGAGGAAGTGGACTGGCTGCACAGAGTCCTGAGCTCAACCCGAGAGAACAGGTCTGGGATGAAGTACAGCGGCTTCTCGTCCAACATCAGTGCCGCACCTCACTAATGCACTTCTAGAAGAATGGTACAAAATACCCATAAACACACTCCTGAACCTTGTGGAAAGCCTTCCCAGAAGAGCTGAAGCTGTTATTGCTGTAAAGGGTGGCCAACTTCATATTAAACCCTACGGATTAAGAATGGGATGTCATTAAAGTTCATGTGCATGTAAAGGCAGACGTCCCGAAACTTTTGGCAATATTCACTTCAGCACTGGTCAGGTTTGACTACACAAGTTAATCATCTTAAAGACGGAAGAGTGTTTGACATCTACTCTCTTCATTCTTGCATTCTAGAGCAGTTTCTTTTCGAACATAAACTCATTATGTCTCTGATTTTGCTTATTAATCTCATAACTAATTAGCTAGGTTTAGAAACACAATATATAATGTGAAAGTAAAGATGATATCCTTGATGAGCTAACCAGCGATTTAAAGAGTGTTTATGTAGAAACAGCTATTCTGTCATAATTTACTCCAACCAGTGATCTTTTTCTGTGCAAAAATCAAAACATATATTAATTAGTCCATTCATTGTGTGCACTATATTCCACATGTGTGTTTCATAGAAGAATCTTCTTCATAGAGTTTGAAATAATGAGAAGGTTTTGAGTCATGCTTCGTTCAGGACTGAACCGAGTGTCGTATTAAACATGATACAGAACTACTGTATGAATGTGACTGTATGGTAGATCTGAAATGATTTAAAAATTCATATTTTCTGATTGACTGGTGTTTAAAAACAAAAGGGAACATTTTGTCTTTTGAAAAATGCTTTACAATCCTTAAAGGTTTATAGATAGATGGATATCAAAGGCAGGTTGTTGCAAGTTCTGCTTTCTCTCTCTCTCTCTCTCTGTGTGTGTGTGTGTGTGTGTGTGTGTTTGTGTGTGTGAGTTTCTGTGTTTTTAGCCTGTTCTTCAGTGTGTTTCTCTGGTCCATTAACACCGTTCTGCTAAAAGAGAAAGCTCTTCTCAAACAGCCCTCGTCCCGCTGGGTTTCAGCACATGTTCCTGATTCTGTGCGTGTGCTGTCCGTGTGCTGGTGTGTACTGGCGTGTGCTGGCGTGTCCTGGCGTGTGCTGGCGTGTGCTGGCATGTCCTGGCGTGTGCTGGCGTGTGCTGGCGTGTGCTGGCGTGTGCTGGCGTGTGCTGTCCGTGTGCTGGCCGTGTGCTGGCGTGTCCTGGCGTGTGCTGCCGTGTCCTGGCGTGTGCTGGCGTGTGCTGGCCTGTGCTGTCCGTGTGCTGGCGTGTGCTGGCGTGTGCTGTCCGTGTGCTGGCGTGTCCTGGCGTGTCCTGGCGTGTGCTGCCGTGTGCTGGCGTGTGCTGTCCGTGTGCTGGCCGTGTGCTGGCGTGTGCTGGCGTGTGCTGGCGTGTGCTGTCCGTGTGCTGGCGTGTGCTGGCGTGTCCTGGCGTGTGCTGGCGTGTCCTGGCGTGTGCTGGCGTGTCCTGGCGTGTGCTGGCCTGTGCTGTCCGTGTGCTGGCGCGTGCTGGCGTGTGCTGGCGTGTGCTGTCCGTGTGCTGGCCGTGTGCTGGCGTGTGCTGGCGTGTCCTGGCGTGTGCTGGCGTGTCCTGGCGTGTGCTGGCGTGTCCTGGCGTGTGCTGGCCTGTGCTGTCCGTGTGCTGGCGTGTGCTGGCGTGTGCTGTCCGTGTGCTGGCATGTCCTGGCGTGTCCTGGCGTGTGCTGGCGTGTGCTGTCCGTGTGCTGGCCGTGTGCTGGCGTGTGCTGGCGTGTGCTGGCGTGTCCTGGCGTGTGCTGCCGTGTCCTGGCGTGTGCTGGCGTGTCCTGGCGTGTGCTGGCCTGTGCTGTCCGTCTGCTGGCGTGTCCTGGTGTGTGCTGGCGTGTCCTGGCGTGTGCTGGCGTGTCCTGGCGTGTGCTGGCCTGTGCTGTCCGTGTGCTGGCGTGTCCTGGCGTGTGCTGGCGTGTCCTGGCGTGTCCTGGCGTGTGCTGGCGTGTGCTGGCGTGTGCTGGCGTGTGCTGGCGTGTCCTGGCGTGTGCTGGCGTGTGCTAGCGTGTCCAGGGTTTGTGGGTGACAGTAGCGTGTTACTTTTGACATGTACTGTATGCTGAGTAGAAAAGAGCTGGTGAAGTATTGGCACTGCCGTTGGTTTGTTGGATGTCATCTCTGTTTAACTGCAGTGTGTGGAACTCCGGCGCAGTTTCTTGCGTCTCTGTAGGTGTTGAATGTAAAAACCCTTTTGTGTTGCAGAAGACGTGTTCATGACTTCTCCAGTTTGCTGGATTCACACGAATCATCAGGTGGGTGGCGACTCAAGAATGGATCTCCAGGAGGAAAAGAAGTACCACATTGGTTTAAAGGAGTGGAGAAATGCTGGCGTATGATTGGTTGTTGATGTGTGATAGTAAATGAGGTGGATGTCAACATGGACATCCTCAAAAAAACATCATTTTAGCACATTTATATGTTTTTATTTGAGTAAACAGTTGTGGTGTATAACTATAATAAGTCCTGTGCTGCTGTGTTTGCATTGGGCCAGTCCAGTGTTATTGTACTATCATTTATATGCAATCATCGTTTTTATTCATATTTGGAACTAGCTTTTATTTTTAGAAAGTTTTTGATTTTAATTTATTTATTTATTTCAGGTAACACATTAAAACAAGGCCCAGTACATAATTTTAATTAATTGATTATTTATTAAAAATATAACAATTCTTTGTTAGTTCATGTCAGCTGAGATGCAACTTTTGATTTCAAATGTCTTAGTAAAATCTCATTAATAAATGCCTTTGAAGTACTTCTAAACTAACAAGTTTGTTAACTAATGCAACCTTGTGGAAATTGTTGCAAATTGTGCTTTTGCCATTGTTATAATTTTTTGTTCTGTTTGAAATGTTACTATTTAGGCTTCGTTTATTTTTGAGTTTTAGTTTTTATTTATTTGCTGTTGGTTATTTTAGTGCTTCTACAGTAATTGATTTCAATTAGTTGCCAAGGCAGCATTTGTAATTTTCATCCAGTTTACATGTTTTTTATTTTTATCTAAGGTTATATTTTATTTCAGCTGAAAGTAAAGGTGAGGATAACAGCTGTGGTCCAGTCAGAAGGGCTCTGGTGCTTTTCCAGTCGTGAGCCGGTGAGTTAGCGCTGGTGTGTTAGCGCTGGTGTGTTAGCGCCGGTGTGTTAGTGTTGGTGTGTTAGCGCTGGTGTGTTAGCGCTGGTGTGTTAGCGCCGGTGTGTTAGTGTTGGTGGGTTAGTGTTGGTGGGTTAGCGCCGGTGTGTTAGCGCCGGTGTGTTAGTGTTGGTGGGTTAGCGTTGGTGTGTTATCGTTGGTGGGTTAGCACTGGTGTGTTAGCGCTGATGGGTTAGTGCTGGTATGTTAGCGCTGGTGTGTTAGCGCCAGTGGGTTAGCGCGGGTGTGTTAGCGCTGGTGGGTTAGCGCCGATGTGTTAGTGTTGGTGGGTTACCATTGGTGGGTTTGTGCTGGTGTGTTATCGCTGGTGGGTTAGCGCCGGTGTGTTACCATTGGTGTGTTATCGCTGGTGGGTTAGCACTGGTGTGTTAGCGCTGGTGTGTTAGCACTGCTGACGAGCTGTTTTAGCCCGTATCATGATGTGTTTGAGTCGGAACGGAGCGGTTGTAGATGAATGCTTCAGATGAGAGCAGACGAGACGCTCTTGAACTGCCAAACAGTTGTGTGTGTGTGTGTGTGTTTCCATAAGACCAGAGGGGAAAAAAGCATTTGAGCGAGCAATGGCCTTCGGGGGTTGCACTGAATGAAATGCTTTTTTTTCCAATCCCCACCTCACTCAAGAAGCGTTCACTCGTTCGTTCGTTCGTTTGTTTGTTTGGTTCAGACTTTATTTCCTCTTTCTCTCTCTCTTTCTCTCTCTCTCTCTTCTTTCTTTTCCCTTTTTGCTTTGAGTTGATCTTTGACATCCACGTGCCCCGGGATGTCTGTCACAAACTGCAGTCCAACCTTGTGACAATGCTTGATTTCTTCCCGTGCCTTTTTATGACCTTCTTCTTTTTTCATTTCTTTCTTTTGTTTCTGTTCTTTCCTTCAAGGTCTGGCGCACCTGACGTTAAACAGCCAAGGTATGGTTCATTCCGTTTTCCATTCTTTTGTTTAGTGAGGAATCAAATCTGTGGGTCTCTCTCTCTCCCTCTCTCTCTCTCTCTTACTGTATGTCCCCCTCTCATCTTACTGTACGGCTGTCTGAAGACCTCTGACCTCCCGGACACAGGTAACGCTCTTCTGTCTCGCTCTCGCTGGGGTTGACATGATGAAATGCTTGTGTTCAGAATGCGCAGACTCTCGTTCTGTGGTCATTCTCATTGTTTGGCAATTATTCACTCGTTTAGTGTTAGATCTGCTCTGTTCCTCGGCGTTGATTGATTGATCTGAGTGGTTTTCTGATGCAGTAATATAACCAGTTTGTCTGTTTTATATCACTATTTATTGACTCAAGCATTTTCTCATCTGTTTAACTGAAATGATCGTTCTGTCATCATTGTTCAAACCCGTATGACGTTCATTTCTGAGAAATATCATTCACTGAATGTCTGTGTTGTTTTGTTCCTAACGTTCATAAAAATGTCTAAAAGTCATACAGGTTTTTAGAACAAGACGAGGGATATTAAATGATGACAGAATGATGGTTTTTGACTGAACTATCTCTGTTTAGTTTATTCACAAGGACTAGTTTATTTTACTGTCTGTCTGTCACACATTTAAAAGGCCTGTATGTTTGGTCTCACCTGGTTGTGCTTTCATTTGTTTTGAGCTCAGTGACACTCGTTATTTAACTGATCTCCCTCTCGTAACTGTTTCTTCTCTCACATCAGTGTGTTTCCCTCAGTTTTCTGCTTTGGGTTGGTCACGGGTTAATAGTGGTAATCAAAGCGATGGAAGCGAGATGTGATGGTGTTTGTCGTCTAAAGCTCCTGCTTATGAATTTCAGCCCAGTTTTGAAAGCACTAGTTTTCCCTGGAGATTGATTTGTGTTTCACAGACATACTTTGTCATTTTAATCCCGTCTGTGTTTTTCCTCACTGAACTTGTAAAAATTACTGAGCAAATCTTCAATTTTTCTCCTCTGGGAAATCTAATATGAATAGGAATGTCTGTAATTTCAATTTATTTAGGCTAGGTGTTTATTATAAATGTTACTTATAATGAATTCCCCTGTAATTTATGTTCCCATTCAATCAGTCAAGTTAGATTGGGGCCTCACTTGGGAGCCTCGATCACACTTAAGTAGTAAGAAAACAGGCCAATGAAAATTGGCGAGTGAGATTTGCATGCCGAGCCACTCCTACCCGGACATACGGATATATAAGCTGGACTTATATATCACTAAAACTCTCTAAATCAAATTTTTGCTTCTGAGCCGAGCTGTTGCGCACAGTGATCGCTCTCTTCCAACTTCTGATCTTGTTCCTGATCAAAAGCGCATTCACCCTGATGTAAAAGAGTGTGCGTATGAGAGGAGATCTTTCTTGCCGGTGAAAGGGACCCCATGGACCCCCCACTCCTCTAGTGTGCCATGAGCCATCGAGCTGCCGGATGATTGCGCGGGTCCTTCTCTTGGGGAACCAGAGTGTCATTCAGCTCTCCAGATGAAGATTAGATGTTGAAAGTTCCATCGGAGACCAGGCTATTCTCCTCTGGAGAGGAACATCTGGGGTGTTCACTCATGCTGAATCAGATTCAGAGTTGCCGGCAATGATAGCCCGGGCCACTGCAGGCATCAGACTCGAACCCTCCACCTGGTCCTGAGCGCTGGTGGTTGAACCTCAACCCAGCCACCCGATCAAGCCCTCCTCAATAAGGCAATGCAGCCCGTTCCTAAGGCCGCTAAACCCTCTAAGCATCCATCCAAGCGAGCCTGATATGGCCCGCTCAGAGATGAAGGGAGCTGCTCTGATCCCGGGGTGGTATTTGCCTCGCTCCTTCCCCCGGAGGAGGGCCGGCTGGATAATCTTTTGTTCAAAAGAGTTTACAGGCCCCTTAGGCCAGTGGAACCTGCTTTTTCAATAAAGAAGCAGTTTCTTTTATTGAATTATTTTCCACAGAAACTGTCCTCACGTGCGTTCACTCCCAAGATTCGTTTGCAGCGATCTACCTGAAGGACGCATACTTTTGCATACTGTCTTGATTTTACCTCAACACAGGCCGTTTCTTCGGTGTGTCCAACAGGCATCCATCTTCGGCTCCTGGACAGGACCTCGACTGCAGTGGCATAGCAATTGCCTAGAGTTGTTGGCAGTGCTGCTCGCCATTGCTTCAGGGCAAGCACATGTTGGTCCTCACGGACAACACTGCGACGGTTGCGTACATAAACCACCAAGGCGGGGTGCACTCAAATTGCACATCCGAACTTCAGCAGCGGCTCAGGTCGCTCCATGCCATCCACATTCTGGGTCAAGTCAAGTCTCTTTATTTATATAGCACTTTTTACAATACAGATTGTTTCAAAGCAGCTTTACAGGTTGAGCTCAATCATGCGACGATGTACTCTCACGACAGCTCATGCTTCCGAGAGAATGTAGACTCCATCCCCAGGTGGTCAAGCTGATCTGGAGTCGATTCAGGAGTGCACAGGTAGACCTGTTTGCCTCCCAGGAGTCCTCCCACTGCCCGCTCTTTTACTCCCTGACCGAGGCACAGACATTGGCACACAGCTGGCCTCTCCCTGGGCAGATTTTGTTCTTCCCCAACTCTGTGTTGGTAGAAGTTAATCTAGAGATCTACGCAGCTTTTAGTTAGAGTAATATCAGTAGTTGTCCAGTGGAATAGGCACACTTTCCCAGCGTTAACAACTCTGGTCATGACAAAGAGTTTTATTGGGAATTGAGAACACAACTTCTAAGAGGAACATCAGCTATGATGTCTCCATGGTAAGGCTAGTTGGACTATTATTATTTGGGCTTACAGTACGTGGGGCGCTGGGTAGGTTACGACTGTAAGAGGGCTGTAACAGTTCAGTGGCCCTTTCCATCATCGAAAGTCATTTGGTCATCATTGACGTAATGTCGAATGCGACTGACTGAATACGTCTGAACTAAATCATAATCATACGCTGATCATTCGTTGGCCAGAGGAGAACTGAGCGATTGATCCTGGTTTTCCCAAGTTTTCTTTTTTCCATCCCGTCACTGATGTAGTTTTGGTTCCTGCCACTGTCGCCTTTGGCTTCCGGCTGCTTAGTTGGGGACATTTAATATTCAACAATAATGCATTGACAGCATTAAATGAGAACTGAACTGAGAACCGATTTCTCCAGAGCGGCTATATATATAAATGAACTAAATTAATAACTTTTTTACAACAAAAATGAAACATCACTGAACTTACTTAAGCTGGACTGTGACACTTTTTTCCTCTAGAAACAAATTGTGTTGCATTATTTTTCAGTTATCTTTGTAAAGCTGCTGTGAAACACATTATTGTACAAAGCGCTATGTAAATAAAGGTAACTTGACTTGAATGGGAATATCTCGGTTACTGATGTAACCCTCGTTCCGGGATGCCGATCCCTGTCTCGGCTCCTCATCATAAACCTGAGGGAGTTGCTGGCCAGCTTATATACTCACATAAAGGATTATTAGGAACACCATACTAATACTGTGTTTGACCCCCTTTCGCCTTCAGAACTGCCTTAATTCTACGTGGCATTGATTCAACAAGGTGCTGAAAGCATTATTTAGAAATGTTGGCCCATATTGATAGGATAGCATCTTGCAGTTGATGGAGATTTGTGGTATGCACATCCAAGGCACGAAGCTCCCGTTCCACCACATCCCAAAGATCCTCTATTGGGTTGAGATTTGGTGACTGTGGGGGCCATTTTAGTACAGTGAACTCATTGTCATGTTCAAGAAACCAATTTGAAATGATTCGAGCTTTGTGACATGGTGCATTATCCTGCTAGAAGTAGCCATCAGAGGATGGGTACATGGAGGCCATAAAGGGATGGACGTGGTCAGAAAC
>JAULUF010000074.1:2180000-2197500 GCA_031834385.1 Semotilus atromaculatus | reverse complement strand
CGTGGGACAGGGCCGTGGTACAGGGCGTGGGACAGAGTCGTGGGACAGGGCGTGGGACAGGGTCGTGGGACAGGGCGTGGGACAGAGGCGTGGGACAGGGTCGTGGAACAGGGTCGTGGGACAGGGCGTGGGACAGAGTCGTGGGACAGAGTCGTGGGACAGGGTCGTGGGACAGGGTCGTGGGACAGGGTGTGGGACAGAGTCGTGGGACAGGGTCGTGGGACAGGGCCGTGGGACAGGGCGTGGGACAGAGTCGTGGGACAGGGCGTGGGACAGGGTCGTGGGACAGGGCGTGGGACAGAGTCGTGGGACAGGGGCGTGAGACAGGGTCGTGGAACAGGGTCGTGGGACAGGGCGTGGGACAGAGTCGTGGGACAGAGTCGTGGGACAGGGTCGTGGGACAGGGGGTGGGACAGGGTCGTGGGACAGGGTCGTGGGACAGGGGGTGGGACAGGGCGTGGGACAGAGTCGTGGGACAGGGGCGTGGGACAGGGTCGTGGGACAGGGCGTGGGACAGGGTCGTGGGACAGGGCGTGGGACAGGGTCGTGGGACAGGGCGTGGGACAGGGTCGTGGGACAGGGTCGTGGGACAGGGCGTGGGACAGGGCGTGGGACAGAGTCGTGGGACAGAGTCGTGGGACAGAGTCGTGGGACAGGGGCGTGGGACAGAGTCGTGGGACAGGGTCGTGGGACAGGGTGTGGGACAGGGTCGTGGGACAGGGTCGTGGGACAGGGCGTGGGACAGGGCGTGGGACAGAGTCGTGGGACAGAGTCGTGGGACAGAGTCGTGGGACAGGGTCGTGGGACAGAGTCGTGGGACAGGGTCGTGGGACAGGGTCGTGGGACAGGGTCGTGGGACAGGGCGTGGGACAGGGCGTGGGACAGGGCGTGGGACAGGGCGTGGGACAGGTGCATGTACCCCTGAGCTGGGACACGCAGACCCCGCACAGATAAAGCGGTGAGTAATTGACCGACCGTAGCAGCTTTATCCTTCATTTCATCTGAGCCAACTATGTGTTCAGGGAGGCTTGAAGCGACAGGTGTACCTGACATCGATTTAATTACTACAGAATTTCGCTTTCTTTAAATACCCGGATGATGCACATTAACTATAAAGTGAAGTCAGTTTGTGCTGTACTGTTATAAAGATCTCACTAATTTACATTAGAAACACATCAGAGTTTCATATAAACATCAGCATCTGCAGCAAAAGCATATTTTGCTCAGTTTGAGTCTCTGATTAAAACTGAGCTGTTCCCTCCATATTAACACTATATCAGAATACATGAGCCATAAAAGCCTGATGCATAAAATCTGATACAAAACATCTATTTTATATTTTGTCTGAAGTTTTAATAAACGTTGCATTAACGGTTTTATCAGTCGTCTGGACGAGCCAAAAGAAAAACAAGGCGTATTTGATTGAAATATTTGTTGTGTTATTATCATGAATATTTCATTGTGTGTTTCTGTAGGCTGAGCGTTAATCTCTTAATTGGCATCAGTGAAATTGTGGTAATTATAAAACATCAGTGTTTATTTACTCTTGACTGTCATGAAGAGATGTTCTTCTTCACATTGATCCTCCGGCTAATGTGTTTATATTAGAACAGCTGCTTTTGGAGACGGAAATAATAATGATGATGACCTATATAATAATGAGAGCACACACGATTGGACGTTGGTTGTAATGATGACGTGAGATCACACACGATTGGACGCTGGTTGTAATGATGACGTTAGAGCACACACGATTGGACGCTGGTTGTAATGATGACGTTAGAGCACACACGATTGGACGCTGGTTGTAATGATGACGTTAGAGGACACACGTTTGGACGCTGGTTGTAATGATGACGTTAGAGCACACACGATTGGACGCTGGTTGTAATGATGACGTTAGAGCACACACGATTGGACGCTGGTTGTAATGATGACGTTAGAGGACACACGTTTGGACGCTGGTTGTAATGATGACGTTAGAGGACACACGATTGGACGCTGGTTGTAATGATGACGTGAGATCACACACGATTGGACGCTGGTTGTAATGATGACGTGAGAGCACACACGATTGGACGCTGGTTGTAATGATGACGTGAGATCACACACGATTGGACGCTGGTTGTAATGATGACGTTAGATCACACACGATTGGACGCTGGTTGTAATGATGACGTGAGATGACACACGATTGGACGTTGGTTGTAATGATGACGTGAGATCACACACGATTGGACGTTGGTTGTAATGATGACGTTAGAGCACACACGATTGGACGCTGGTTGTAATGATGACGTGAGAGCACACACGATTGGACGTTGGTTGTAATGATGACGTGAGATCACACACGATTGGACGTTGGTTGTAATGATGACGTTAGATCACACACGATTGGACGCTGGTTGTAATGATGACGTGAGAGCACACACGATTGGACGCTGGTTGTAATGATGACGTGAGATCACACACGATTGGACGCTGGTTGTAATGATGACGTGAGATCACACACGATTGGACGCTGGTTGTAATGATGACGTTAGAGGACACACGATTGGACGTTGGTTGTAATGATGACGTGAGATCACACACGATTGGACGTTGGTTGTAATGATGACGTTAGAGCACACACGATTGGACGCTGGTTGTAATGATGACGTTAGATCACACACGATTGGACGTTGGTTGTAATGATGATGTGAGATCACACGATTGGACGCTGGTTGTAATGATGACATGAGAGCACACACGATTGGACGCTGGTTGTAATGATGACGTGAGATCACACACGATTGGACGTTGGTTGTAATGATGACGTTAGAGCACACACGATTGGACGCTGGTTGTAATGATGACGTGAGATCACACACGATTGGACGCTGGTTGTAATGATGACGTGAGATCACACACGATTGGACGTTGGTTGTAATGATGACGTTAGAGCACATGATTGGACGCTGGTTGTAATTGATGACGTGAGATCACACACGATTGGACGCTGGTTGTAATGATGACGTGAGATCACACACGATTGGACGTTGGTTGTAATGATGACGTTAGAGCACACACGATTGGACGCTGGTTGTAATGATGACGTGAGATCACACACGATTGGACGCTGGTTGTAATGATGACGTGAGATCACACACGATTGGACGCTGGTTGTAATGATGACGTGAGATCACACACGATTGGACGCTGGTTGTAATGATGACGTGAGATCACACACGATTGGACGCTGGTTGTAATGATGACGTGAGATCACACACGATTGGACGCTGGTTGTAATGATGATGTGAGATCACACACGATTGGACGCTGGTTGTAATGATGACGTTAGAGGACACACGATTGGACGCTGGTTGCAATGATGACGTGAGATCACACACGATTGGACGTTGGTTGTAATGATGACGTGAGAGCACACACGATTGGACGCTGGTTGTAATGATGACGTTAGAGCACACACGATTGGACGCTGGTTGTAATGATGACGTTAGAGGACACACGATTGGACGCTGGTTGTAATGATGACGTGAGATCACACACGATTGGACGCTGGTTGTAATGATGACGTGAGAGCACACACGATTGGACGCTGGTTGTAATGATGACGTGAGATCACACACGATTGGACGCTGGTTGTAATGATGACGTTAGATCACACACGATTGGACGCTGGTTGTAATGATGACGTGAGATGACACACGATTGGACGTTGGTTGTAATGATGACGTGAGATCACACACGATTGGACGTTGGTTGTAATGATGACGTTAGAGCACACACGATTGGACGCTGGTTGTAATGATGACGTGAGAGCACACACGATTGGACGTTGGTTGTAATGATGACGTGAGATCACACACGATTGGACGTTGGTTGTAATGATGACGTTAGATCACACACGATTGGACGCTGGTTGTAATGATGACGTGAGAGCACACACGATTGGACGCTGGTTGTAATGATGACGTGAGATCACACACGATTGGACGCTGGTTGTAATGATGACGTGAGATCACACACGATTGGACGCTGGTTGTAATGATGACGTTAGAGGACACACGATTGGACGTTGGTTGTAATGATGACGTGAGATCACACACGATTGGACGTTGGTTGTAATGATGACGTTAGAGCACACACGATTGGACGCTGGTTGTAATGATGACGTTAGATCACACACGATTGGACGTTGGTTGTAATGATGATGTGAGATCACACGATTGGACGCTGGTTGTAATGATGACATGAGAGCACACACGATTGGACGCTGGTTGTAATGATGACGTGAGATCACACACGATTGGACGTTGGTTGTAATGATGACGTTAGAGCACACACGATTGGACGCTGGTTGTAATGATGACGTGAGATCACACACGATTGGACGCTGGTTGTAATGATGACGTGAGATCACACACGATTGGACGTTGGTTGTAATGATGACGTTAGAGCACATGATTGGACGCTGGTTGTAATTGATGACGTGAGATCACACACGATTGGACGCTGGTTGTAATGATGACGTGAGATCACACACGATTGGACGTTGGTTGTAATGATGACGTTAGAGCACACACGATTGGACGCTGGTTGTAATGATGACGTGAGATCACACACGATTGGACGCTGGTTGTAATGATGACGTGAGATCACACACGATTGGACGCTGGTTGTAATGATGACGTGAGATCACACACGATTGGACGCTGGTTGTAATGATGACGTGAGATCACACACGATTGGACGCTGGTTGTAATGATGACGTGAGAGCACACACGATTGGACGCTGGTTGTAATGATGACGTGAGATCACACACGATTGGACGCTGGTTGTAATGATGACGTGAGATCACACACGATTGGACGCTGGTTGTAATGATGACGTGAGATCACACACGATTGGACGCTGGTTGTAATGATAACATGAGATCACACACGATTGGACGCTGGTTGTAATGATGACGTGAGAGCACACACGATTGGACGCTGGTTGTAATGATGACGTTAGAGCACACACGATTGGACGCTGGTTGTAATGATGACGTGAGATCACACACGATTGGACGCTGGTTGTAATGATGACGTGAGATCACACACGATTGGACGCTGGTTGTAATGATGACGTGAGATCACACACGATTGGACGCTGGTTGTAATGATGACGTGAGATCACACACGATTGGACGCTGGTTGTAATGATGACGTGAGATCACACACGATTGGACGCTGGTTGTAATGATGATGTGAGATCACACACGATTGGACGCTGGTTGTAATGATGACGTGAGATCACACACGATTGGACGTTGGTTGTAATGATGACGTGAGAGCACACACGATTGGACGCTGGTTGTAATAATGATGTGAGATCACACACGATTGGACGCTGGTTGTAATGATGACGTGAGAGCACACATGATTGGACGCTGGTTGTAATGATGACGTGAGATCACACACGATTGGACGCTGGTTGTAATGATGACGTGAGAGCACACACGATTGGACGCTGGTTGTAATGATGACGTGAGAGCACACATGATTGGACGCTGGTTGTAATGATGACGTGAGATCACACACGATTGGACGCTGGTTGTAATGATGACGTGAGATCACACACGATTGGACGCTGGTTGTAATGATGACGTGAGATCACACACGATTGGACGCTGGTTGTAATGATGATGTGAGATCACACACGATTGGACGCTGGTTGTAATGATGACGTTAGAGCACACACGATTGGACGCTGGTTGTAATGATGACGTTAGAGGACACACGATTGGACGCTGGTTGTAATGATGACGTTAGAGGACACACGATTGGACGCTGGTTGTAATGATGACGTGAGATCACACACGATTGGACGTTGGTTGTAATGATGACGTGAGAGCACACACGATTGGACGCTGGTTGTAATGATGACGTTAGAGGACACACGATTGGACGTTGGTTGTAATGATGACGTGAGAGCACACACGACTGGACGCTGGTTGTAATGATGACGTTAGAGGACACACGATTGGACGCTGGTTGTAATGATGACGTGAGATCACACACGATTGGACGTTGGTTGTAATGATGACGTTAGAGCACATGATTGGACGCTGGTTGTAATTGATGACGTGAGATCACACACGATTGGACGCTGGTTGTAATGATGACGTGAGATCACACACGATTGGACGTTGGTTGTAATGATGACGTTAGAGCACACACGATTGGACGCTGGTTGTAATGATGACGTGAGATCACACACGATTGGACGCTGGTTGTAATGATGACGTGAGATCACACACGATTGGACGCTGGTTGTAATGATGACGTGAGATCACACACGATTGGACGCTGGTTGTAATGATGACGTGAGATCACACACGATTGGACGCTGGTTGTAATGATGACGTGAGAGCACACACGATTGGACGCTGGTTGTAATGATGACGTGAGATCACACACGATTGGACGCTGGTTGTAATGATGACGTGAGATCACACACGATTGGACGCTGGTTGTAATGATGACGTGAGATCACACACGATTGGACGCTGGTTGTAATGATAACATGAGATCACACACGATTGGACGCTGGTTGTAATGATGACGTGAGAGCACACACGATTGGACGCTGGTTGTAATGATGACGTTAGAGCACACACGATTGGACGCTGGTTGTAATGATGACGTGAGATCACACACGATTGGACGCTGGTTGTAATGATGACGTGAGATCACACACGATTGGACGCTGGTTGTAATGATGACGTGAGATCACACACGATTGGACGCTGGTTGTAATGATGACGTGAGATCACACACGATTGGACGCTGGTTGTAATGATGACGTGAGATCACACACGATTGGACGCTGGTTGTAATGATGACGTGAGATCACACACGATTGGACGCTGGTTGTAATGATGACGTGAGATCACACACGATTGGACGCTGGTTGTAATGATGATGTGAGATCACACACGATTGGACGCTGGTTGTAATGATGACGTGAGATCACACACGATTGGACGTTGGTTGTAATGATGACGTGAGAGCACACACGATTGGACGCTGGTTGTAATAATGATGTGAGATCACACACGATTGGACGCTGGTTGTAATGATGACGTGAGAGCACACATGATTGGACGCTGGTTGTAATGATGACGTGAGATCACACACGATTGGACGCTGGTTGTAATGATGACGTGAGAGCACACACGATTGGACGCTGGTTGTAATGATGACGTGAGAGCACACATGATTGGACGCTGGTTGTAATGATGACGTGAGATCACACACGATTGGACGCTGGTTGTAATGATGACGTGAGATCACACACGATTGGACGCTGGTTGTAATGATGACGTGAGATCACACACGATTGGACGCTGGTTGTAATGATGATGTGAGATCACACACGATTGGACGCTGGTTGTAATGATGACGTTAGAGCACACACGATTGGACGCTGGTTGTAATGATGACGTTAGAGGACACACGATTGGACGCTGGTTGTAATGATGACGTTAGAGGACACACGATTGGACGCTGGTTGTAATGATGACGTGAGATCACACACGATTGGACGTTGGTTGTAATGATGACGTGAGAGCACACACGATTGGACGCTGGTTGTAATGATGACGTTAGAGGACACACGATTGGACGTTGGTTGTAATGATGACGTGAGAGCACACACGACTGGACGCTGGTTGTAATGATGACGTTAGAGGACACACGATTGGACGCTGGTTGTAATGATGACGTGAGATCACACACGATTGGACGTTGGTTGTAATGATGACGTGAGAGCACACACGATTGGACGCTGGTTGTAATGATGACGTTAGAGCACACACGATTGGACGCTGGTTGTAATGATGACGTGAGATCACACACGATTGGACGCTGGTTGTAATGATGACGTGAGATCACACACGATTGGACGCTGGTTGTAATGATGACGTGAGATCACACACGATTGGACGCTGGTTGTAATGATGACGTGAGATCACACACGATTGGACGCTGGTTGTAATGATGACGTGAGATCACACACGATTGGACGCTGGTTGTAATGATGACGTGAGATCACACACGATTGGACGCTGGTTGTAATGATGATGTGAGATCACACACGATTGGACGCTGGTTGTAATGATGACGTGAGATCACACACGATTGGACGTTGGTTGTAATGATGACGTGAGAGCACACACGATTGGACGCTGGTTGTAATAATGATGTGAGATCACACACGATTGGACGCTGGTTGTAATGATGACGTGAGAGCACACACGATTGGACGCTGGTTGTAATGATGACGTGAGATCACACACGATTGGACGCTGGTTGTAATGATGACGTGAGAGCACACACGATTGGACGCTGGTTGTAATGATGACGTGAGAGCACACATGATTGGACGCTGGTTGTAATGATGACGTGAGATCACACACGATTGGACGCTGGTTGTAATGATGACGTGAGATCACACACGATTGGACGCTGGTTGTAATGATGACGTGAGAGCACACACGATTGGACGTTGGTTGTAATGATGACGTTAGAGCACACACGATTGGACGCTGATTGTAATGATGACTTGAGATCACACACGATTGGACGCTGGTGGTAATGATGACGTGAGATCACACACGATTGGACACTGGTTGTAATGATGACGTGAGATCACACACGATTGGACGCTGGTTGTAATGATGACGTTAGAGGACACACGATTGGACGCTGGTTGTAATGATGACGTGAGATCACACACGATTGGACGTTGGTTGTAATGATGACGTGAGAGCACACACGATTGGACGCTGGTTGTAATGATGACGTTAGAGCACACACGATTGGACGCTGGTTGTAATGATGACGTGAGATCACACACGATTGGACGCTGGTTGTAATGATGACGTGAGAGCACACACGATAGGACGCTGGTTGTAATGATGACGTGAGATCACACACGATTGGACGCTGGTTGTAATGATGATGTGAGATCACACACGATTGGACGCTGGTTGTAATGATGACGTGAGATCACACACGATTGGACGTTGGTTGTAATGATGACGTGAGAGCACACACGATTGGACGCTGGTTGTAATGATGATGTGAGATCACACACGATTGGACGCTGGTTGTAATGATGACGTTAGAGGACACACGATTGGACGCTGGTTGTAATGATGACGTGAGATCACACACGATTGGACGCTGGTTGTAATGATGACGTGAGAGCACACACGATTGGACGTTGGTTGTAATGATGACGTTAGAGCACACACGATTGGACGCTGATTGTAATGATGACTTGAGATCACACACGATTGGACGCTGGTGGTAATGATGACGTGAGATCACACACGATTGGACACTGGTTGTAATGATGACGTGAGATCACACACGATTGGACGCTGGTTGTAATGATGACGTTAGAGGACACACGATTGGACGCTGGTTGTAATGATGACGTGAGATCACACACGATTGGACGTTGGTTGTAATGATGACGTGAGAGCACACACGATTGGACGCTGGTTGTAATGATGATGTGAGATCACACACGATTGGACGCTGGTTGTAATGATGACGTTAGAGGACACACGATTGGACGCTGGTTGTAATGATGACGTGAGAGCACACACGATTGGACGTTGGTTGTAATGATGACGTTAGAGCACACACGATTGGACGCTGGTTGTAATGATGACGTGAGATCACACACGATTGGACGCTGGTTGTAATGATGACGTGAGAGCACACACGATTGGACGCTGGTTGTAATGATTAGGGGAGAGCACACACGATTGGACGCTGGTTGTAATGATAACATGAGATCACACACGATTGGACGCTGGTTGTAATGATAACATGAGATCACACACGATTGGACGCTGGTTGTAATGATAACATGAGATCACACACGATTGGACGCTGGTTGTAATGATAACATGAGATCACACACGATTGGACGCTGGTTGTAATGATAACATGAGATCACACACGATTGGACGCTGGTTGTAATGATAACATGAGATCACACACGATTGGACGCTGGTTGTAATGATAACATGAGATCACACACGATTGGACGCTGGTTGTAATGATGACGTGAGATCACACACGATTGGACGTTGGTTGTAATGATAACATGAGATCACACACGATTGGACGCTGGTTGTAATGATAACATGAGATCACACACGATTGGACGCTGGTTGTAATGATAACATGAGATCACACACGATTGGACGCTGGTTGTAAAAATAACATGAGATCACACACGTTTGGACGCTGGTTGTAATGATAACATGAGATCACACACGATTGGACACTGGTTGTAATGATAACATGAGATCACACACGATTGGACGCTGGTTGTAATGATAACATGAGTTCACACACGATTGGACGCTGGTTGTAATGATAACATGAGATCACACACGATTGGACGCTGGTTGTAATGATAACATGAGATCACACACGATTGGACGCTGGTTGTAATGATAACATGAGATCACACACGATTGGACGCTGGTTGTAATGATAACATGAGATCACACACGATTGGACACTGGTTGTAATGATAACATGAGATCACAAACGATTGGACGCTGGTTGTAATGATGACGTGAGAGCACACACGATTGGACGTTGGTTGTAATGATGACGTTAGAGCACACACGATTGGACGCTGATTGTAATGATGACTTGAGATCACACACGATTGGACGCTGGTTGTAATGATGACGTGAGATCACACACGATTGGACACTGGTTGTAATGATGACGTGAGATCACACACGATTGGACGCTGGTTGTAATAATGACGTTAGAGGACACTCGATTGGACGCTGGTTGTAATGATGACGTGAGATCACACACGATTGGACGTTGGTTGTAATGATGACGTGAGAGCACACACGATTGGACGCTGGTTGTAATGATGATGTGAGATCACACACGATTGGACGCTGGTTGTAATGATGACGTTAGAGGACACACGATTGGACGCTGGTTGTAATGATGACGTGAGAGCACACACGATTGGACGTTGGTTGTAATGATGACGTTAGAGCACACACGATTGGACGCTGGTTGTAATGATGACGTGAGATCACACACGATTGGACGCTGGTTGTAATGATGACGTGAGAGCACACACGATTGGACGCTGGTTGTAATGATTAGGGGAGAGCACACACGATTGGACGCTGGTTGTAATGATAACATGAGATCACACACGATTGGACGCTGGTTGTAATGATAACATGAGATCACACACGATTGGACGCTGGTTGTAATGATAACATGAGATCACACACGATTGGACGCTGGTTGTAATGATAACATGAGATCACACACGATTGGACGCTGGTTGTAATGATAACATGAGATCACACACGATTGGACGCTGGTTGTAATGATAACATGAGATCACACACGATTGGACGCTGGTTGTAATGATGACGTGAGATCACACACGATTGGACGTTGGTTGTAATGATAACATGAGATCACACACGATTGGACGCTGGTTGTAATGATAACATGAGATCACACACGATTGGACGCTGGTTGTAATGATAACATGAGATCACACACGATTGGACGCTGGTTGTAAAAATAACATGAGATCACACACGTTTGGACGCTGGTTGTAATGATAACATGAGATCACACACGATTGGACACTGGTTGTAATGATAACATGAGATCACACACGATTGGACGCTGGTTGTAATGATAACATGAGTTCACACACGATTGGACGCTGGTTGTAATGATAACATGAGATCACACACGATTGGACGCTGGTTGTAATGATAACATGAGATCACACACGATTGGACGCTGGTTGTAATGATAACATGAGATCACACACGATTGGACGCTGGTTGTAATGATAACATGAGATCACACACGATTGGACACTGGTTGTAATGATAACATGAGATCACAAACGATTGGACGCTGGTTGTAATGATGACGTGAGAGCACACACGATTGGACGTTGGTTGTAATGATGACGTTAGAGCACACACGATTGGACGCTGATTGTAATGATGACTTGAGATCACACACGATTGGACGCTGGTTGTAATGATGACGTGAGATCACACACGATTGGACACTGTTTGTAATGATGACGTGAGATCACACACGATTGGACGCTGGTTGTAATAATGACGTTAGAGGACACTCGATTGGACGCTGGTTGTAATGATGACGTGAGATCACACACGATTGGACGTTGGTTGTAATGATGACGTGAGAGCACACACGATTGGACGCTGGTTGTAATGATGATGTGAGATCACACACGATTGGACGCTGGTTGTAATGATGACGTTAGAGGACACACGATTGGACGCTGGTTGTAATGATGACGTGAGAGCACACACGATTGGACGTTGGTTGTAATGATGACGTTAGAGCACACACGATTGGACGCTGATGGTAATGATGACTTGAGATCACACACGATTGGACGCTGGTTGTAATGATGACGTGAGATCACACACGATTGGACGCTGGTTGTAATGATAACATGAGATCACACACGATTGGACGCTGGTTGTAATGATAACATGAGATCACACACGATTGGACGCTGGTTGTAATGATGACATGAGATTAGGCCTGTCACGATAGTCGATAAATCAATTAATCGTACGATAAAAAAAATTAGCTCGATAATTTTCCCGGTCGCGATAATTTCCCTTTGCATGCTTGTTTGTTTTCCTCGTCTCTCTCTCTCTCTACCAAAGAGACTGGATGACAACTCTCATGTAGTGAACTAGAGTTTAGATTATCTGCCCGAGCCCGAATTTGACCCGGGCCAGGTCCTTGATCTAGAGACGTGCACGAGTGCACGACAACGCAATAGAGTGCGGTGCGGGACTAGATTTGATGGCCGAGACGCCGAGTGCGAGCGCGGGCGGTAATGCACTCACTCTGTACGTGTGGGTTGCGGGCGGGAGAATAAAACGATTCGCGGGACTCCCGCAAACTAGAAATATCTATGAATAAAACATAAAAACTAATAGATTTTTATTCATCTGTTGCAGAAAAGCAACAAGAACAACTAAAACAAAATAGAAACGATTTATAGGCCAGAGTTTCTATTCATAACATGTTTGCAGCGTTGAGCGATGTAGCCAATCACAGACATGTGTGTTGATTTCTTGAACGCAATGGCCAATCAGAAGCATTTAAGATAGACTCCCCTCACCGCTCAAAACTGACTTTTTGTTCAGTGCTGCTGCTGGCAAATCCTCTAATTATAACAAAATTAACTGTCAGCTTTTTAGGAATTATTAAGGGAGCGCAGTTGGCGCATTCAGTCATGCCAAATCATGCACGCGCAACTTGCTTTTATGTTCTAACAGTGTGGTTTGTGTGTTAATGCTTTAATAACAAATCATTTATCATAGGGTAGGGTCGGGTTTTGTTTACATCCATTTTATTTCTATTGTTTTTGGTATTTATTCAAGTGCAGTTCATTGAGTCCTGCTTTTATTGTTTTTGGTTGTTTTGTTCATTTATTGTTAATATTAAAAATGTTTTCCATTTTCAGTGTTAAATAGTCTTTAGAAATAAAAGTTTATTGATCTTTGAAAAGGTGTACCTGCATTATTATGCCATTATCATTATTTTTGTAAATGTATGTAAATGTATGTAAATGGTCTCAGAACGACAATATTATCGTTTATCGCAATAATTTCTTGGACAATTTATCGTCCAGCAAAATTTGTTATCGTGACAGGCCTACATGAGATCACACACGATTGGACGCTGGTTGTAATGATAACATGAGATCACACACGATTGGACGCTGGTTGTAATGATGACATGAGATCACACACGATTGGACGCTGGTTGTAATGATAACATGAGATCACACACGATTGGACGCTGGTTGTAATGATGACGTTAGAGCACACACGATTGGACGCTGGTTGTAATGATAACATGAGATCACACACGATTGGACACTGGTTGTAATGATAACATGAGATCACACACGATTGGACGCTGGTTGTAATGATAACATGAGATCACACACGATTGGACGCTGGTTGTAATGATAACATGAGATCACACACGATTGGACGCTGGTTGTAATGATAACATGAGATCACACACGATTGGACGCTGGTTGTAATGATAACATGAGATCACACACGATTGGACGCTGGTTGTAATGATAACATGAGATCACACACGATTGGACGCTGGTTGTAATGATAACATGAGATCACACACGATTGGACACTGGTTGTAATGATAACATGAGATCACAAACGATTGGACGCTGGTTGTAATGATAACATGAGATCACACACGATTGGACGCTGGTTGTAATGATAACATGAGATCACACACGATTGGACGCTGGTTGTAATGATAACATGAGATCACACACGATTGGACGCTGGTTGTAATGATAACATGAGATCACACACGATTGGACGCTGGTTGTAATGATAACATGAGATCACACACGATTGGACGCAGGTTGTAATGATAACGTGAGAGCACACACGATTGGACGCTGGTTGTAATGATAACATGAGATCACACACGATTGGACGCTGGTTGTAATGAGCTGTCATATTAATCTGGTCAGGGATGAGATGACATTGATTAGCTGTTCAGAATGAGACCGTTAGACTGACAGCATCACTCAGGTCATGACCTCTCGTTTGATCACAGAAAAAATGTGTGATTAATCTAGTTAATTTTTTTAATCGATTTAAATTTTTTAACCCCCCCCCCCTCTCTCTCTCTCTCTCTCCCTCTCTCTCTCTCTCTCTCTCTCTCTCTCTCCCTGTCTCTCTCCCCCTCTCTCCCCCTCTCTCTCTCTCTCCCTGTCTCTCTCCCCCTCTCTCCCCCTCTCTCTCTCTCTCTTTTTCTCTCGCTCTCTCTCCAGGCATCTTTCAGCATCACTGCAGAGTTTGATTAGCTCAATCACGCTGTCTTTGCTCAGATTGCCGTCTGTATCCGAGCGGCTGCGTTATAACCAGCAGAGCAAATGATTAGATCTGTATTTCAGCGCATTAATAACGGCCCTCAAATTAGAAGCTCAGGCAACATCCGCACGGAGGACTCGGCTTTCCTCGAGTGTCCTGATGTCTCCGGCCTGACATGAAGACGCCAGAAAACGAGGAGAGAGAAATTCTAATTACTGTATTTCTGAAGGGGAATGAATGTTATGAACAGGGTAGATGAGCACTAATGTACCCCAAACACACCAACATATGCATTAACGCATGTGATTAATTCAAAATCCTTAACGCATTAAAACAATTGAACACAAATAACGCAAATAAATTAATGAAGCACGTGAAATTGCGTCATTGACGTCATTTACGTTAGAAGTGGTGCGTGTCTCACACACATCATCACGTTCAGCCTGATTTCACATCTGTGTTTGCTGTCAGATCATTTTAAGCCACTGAACTCCAGGAAGGTTTTCAGGCCCATTATCCAGTAAGTGAATGCCTTCAAACAATCAGTCCAAAACATAGACTGTATAAATCACTGGGATTAGTGTGCGTGACATCACCCGTTGGTTCTGAAGAGCGTTTCTGAAGCCCAAAGTGGGCGGAGCCGGCCGTCGCCATCTTGGCAGCGTTGCTCCTGGATAAACGCACACGTGCAGAGAGGCGGATTAGCTGAAGTGACGTGATGCTAACGCTAGCAGACAAAAGTGGCCAAGTGGCCACGTCCTTAATTATGCAGAACTTTAAGGCTTAATATAATTTAAACGGATGAGTTATAAAAACATTCACCCCCACAGTCGTCATGAAGGACAACATTAGCTATATAGACCAAAACCACTTTTTGCACCAGATTGTAAACATGTTTTTTTCTGCTGTAAATTTGGGCATTTTAACATGAGGGCTTATGGGATTGAGTCTCTTCTGCAGCCGGCCTCTAGTGGCCAGTGGAGGAACTGCAGTTTAATCACTTCAGTGCTGGATTCAGGAGAGAGAGGAAGGCTGACATTTGGTCCAAATCAGCGCTAATGTAGAGTTAGCCTCAGAGATGGCAGAGGGAACTGAGACTCTGACACACGAGCTCTGGCATATTCTGTGATGTTTCTGAAGCGCTCGAGTCCTCACGCATCGCTCCGAGTGAAATCACACCGCTGGAAAAGCCAGAGGATACGCAGACGATGTTCCTCGGCTGGATGAACAAACCAGTGTCTCGCTAATCAAGTTCTAACAAATAAGGCTTGTAATCGAGGTAAAGACGATTGCTGTCATGTACAAGAGTTATACAGAAAGCACGTGTGAGTCCGTCTATTATATACAATCATGTTGTTCCACACACATTCAGGATAATGTTTAGTAATTCCGAATGCTCCGTGTGCTGCAGTGTGCCGGCTGGTTTAGCGCCGCCGTGTGGTTCTGTTTGGTATCACCGCTTATGTTATTATATTATATTATATTCACAGCATTAGATTACAAGCGTGTGTGTGAAGCGTGTGAACTGTGTGTGTGAAGTGTGTGAAGCGTGTGTGACGCGTGTGTGTGAAGCGTGTGTGTCGCGGGTGTTTACGAGTGTTTAGTATGGGAAGCCGTTCAGGAAATAATACATGTGTATTGTGTGAATATGGATTGGTTTACTGGTTGAATATATGTTTTAATGACAAATGCATTATATTAAGGAGTGTATATTAATTAAAATACTTAAGCAAATGATGTGCACTCTATACAATCTTTTAGTTATACCTCTTGTTTAAAGTAATAAAATAATATTTTGACATGTAGAAACAAATTTGTTCATCAGCAAACAAATTGTGTCCTTACGAATTTACATTTGAGCCAACATCATGTATTTTGACAAACCAATGTATAAATTAACAAACTTTAATGTATCTAAACCGATATATATTTGAGAAAACCAGGGACGTGCAGAGAGTTCCTCAAGGGCAGGGGCTCAAATGTAAAAAAGGGGCATGCATTTATATATTTATAAGTTATTACTTTATAAGTTTGGAAACATTACTATTTGTAATGTTTTAGAAAGAAGTATCTTATTGAAAAATTGACCAAGACTACATTTTGTAGTTAAATTTTTTTTAAGAAAAAAAAAAACAGTAATATTGTGAAATATTCCTAAAATCTAGAATAATGGTTTTCTATTTTAATAGACATAGTAACCTATAACCTTTGATATTTTTTTCAGGATTCTGAGTTTAAAAGTTAGAAAAAGAACAGCATTTATCTCTAATAGAAATATTTTGAACCAATATCCACTGTAGCCTACTGTTCAGAAGTTTGGGGTCAGTAATTTTCTTTCTTCCTTTTATTCAGCAAGGATAGTATAAAGACTTATAAAATAATTTCTATTTTAATTAAATGCTGTTCTTTTTAACTTTATTAATCAAAAAAGAAAAAAAAGAAAAAGAGCACCACAACTGTTTCCAACATTGATAATAAATCAGCATATTAGAATGATTTCTGAA
>JAULUF010000074.1:2165000-2175000 GCA_031834385.1 Semotilus atromaculatus | reverse complement strand
GGCTTGCGCGTGTGTGTGTGTGTGTGTGTGTCGGGCTCGTGTGTATGTGTTTGTATGTCGGGCTTGTGTGTGTGTGTGTGTGTGTGTGTGTGTGTGAGTGTTTGTGTCAAACATATTCATATAATTTCTTTTTATAGACTGCTTATTTATAAGCTAAACATCTGCTCACTGTGTTAGCAACTGTTACACACACACACCATTACTGTCTTTAATGTTCTCCATCTGCTCCGTGTTTTGAGTTATTCAGTGACATTCACACGTGTGGTGTGTAATTACTTCTTTACGTGATGATGTCACTTCCTGTTGCTCTGGGTCAGAGAGTGTGAGATCTGATGATGTTTTCCTCAGGGAAGTTGTGCTGGTCTTCTCTCCTCTATTGTGTCGTATATACGAAACGCTTCAGAAACAAGAACATATGTGGGCGGGGCTTGATTGTGTTCATGGGTAATTGATTGGATGGTTGTTGGTTTGCTATTGGCTGATCTCATGTGAGTGACAGGTTGTTGCCCCGCCCTCGTCATCGGAGAAGAGAAGCTGCAAGAGGAAGATATTCTGATTCAGGATTATTAACACAATAATGATGATGTGCACCTGTAAATCATTACTATTTTAATTTCAATGTGACTTTAAATAACAGCTCTGTGATACAGCTTTATTTATTTGTTTATTTATTTTATTTCATTAGTATTTATTTTTATTTAAAAAAAAATGTATATATATTTTCATCCCTCTTCTGAATATTGGCAGATATTACTGTATGTGAATCTGCTCTGGTCTTCTGATTCGACCCTGATTATCCTGAGACACTAAGATCGGATCTGAGGACTGCTATTGTCTCTAAGTAGGCCAAGAAGTCCTGACGCCTGACGGTTTAACCAATGCCGCCTTCACGCCGGGGCACTGAGGGTCCCGCCAGCTTTACCCCAGGAGGGCTCTAGAGCGGTCAGTCTCGGGACACTGGTACCCTAAGGAGATTTCTGGCAGATTGGAAACATCTACCAAATATATCTTGCTGGTCCTGCAGGCGGGGTCCTACCACAGCGGCCCCGTGCAGTAAAGCTCTTCTGCAAAAGGAGGCTGTAGAACGGGCTCCCCCACCCCGAGGTGCTGGAGCTACAGGATTGGTCGAGCCGAGGTCTCGGGGTGGAGACTGTGGTGCAGATGTGGCTGTCATTTCCCCTGATTGCTCTGGTCCCAGCAGTTCTGGAGAGAGCTCGCCGGGATGGGACTGCTAGTAGCCCCGTTCTGGCCGGCCCGAATATGGTTCTGATCAGGAGGGATCTACTCTCTCAGGTGATTCTGGTACCCGCCCAGAACTGTGGAAGCTGTGGACTTGGCCTCTGAGGGAGCCCAGCTCATAAGTTCTGGTCTCTTGACTGAGGTTGTGGAGACCATCCTCCACTGCAGAGCTCCGTCCACGAGGAAACTGTATACCTTGAAGGGGAGATTATTCCCGCCCTGGTGCGGAGAGCACCAGCTGGACCCGGTTAGCTGGAGCGCTTCTCCGCAGGGTTATCCCCCTCACACTGGAGGCACTGGCTGCTTATCACGTCCCTGTGAGTGGAGCATCAATGGGGGGATGTCCACTAATAACTTGTCTCCGTTCGAGTCCATTGAGAAATATCTCACTCTAAAGACTGGAGATTTGGAGAAATTCAAGCACTTTCGGCATCTCGCTTGTGCCTGGATTTGCTCCTGGTATGGTAGAGGGTTTTCTCAGTTGCATAAACCTCTAACACTAGTCTTACAAGTTAGATATCAAATTCGTTTCTTTTAGACTGTTCATAGCGTTTTTTTTAAATCAGTTACATAAAAACGTAGATTGGCCTAATTTGATACTGAAAAGTAAGACTGACTGCCCCTGACTAACTGCTATTGGGTCATACTAGAACTCAAGACACTGTCTTAACGTAATGGCTATGTTTATGCAACCAGCCCCAGGTTACGTTCCTAAGGTTCCTACTAACACTGTAAGAGCTAGAGTACTGCAGTCCTCCTCCAGACGTCAGACCCAGATAAGCTTTATCCTGACGTCCACAGAACTGTGGAGAAGGTCTGAACAATTAGCTTTGGGTCTCCCACAAACAGGGGCCGGCATCTAAGCCGAGGAAGAGTGAGCTGGTGTTCGAGGCTATCTCTCTGGCTCACGAGTTGGCCAGTCAGCCTTCACCTGTGGCAGTACGAGCTCACCCATTAGGGTATGGCAGTACGAGCTCACCCATTAGGGTATGGCAGTACGAGCTCACCCATTAGGGTGTGGCAGTACGAGCTCACCCATTAGGGTGTGGCAGTACGAGCTCACCCATTAGGGTATGGCAGTACGAGCTCACCCATTAGGGTATGGCAGTACGAGCTCACCCATTAGGGTATGGCAGTACGAGCTCACCCATTAGGGTGTGGCAGTACGAGCTCACCCATTAGGGTGTGGCAGTACGAGCTCACCCATTAGGGTGTGGCAGTACGAGCTCACCCATTAGGGTGTGGCAGTACGAGCTCACCCATTAGGGTGTGGCAGTACGAGCTCACCCATTAGGGTGTGGCAGTACGAGCTCACCCATTAGGGTATGGCAGTACGAGCTCACCCATTAGGGTGTGGCAGTACGAGCTCACCCATTAGGGTGTGGCAGTACGAGCTCACCCATTAGGGTGTGGCAGTACGAGCTCACCCATTAGGGTGTGGCAGTACGAGCTCACCCATTAGGGTGTGGCAGTACGAGCTCACCCATTAGGGTGTGGCAGTACGAGCTCACCCATTAGGGTGTGGCAGTACGAGCTCACCCATTAGGGTGTGGCAGTACGAGCTCACCCATTAGGGTGTGGCAGTACGAGCTCACCCATTAGGGTGTGGCAGTACGAGCTCACCCATTAGGGTGTGGCAGTACGAGCTCACCCATTAGGGTGTGGCAGTACGAGCTCACCCATTAGGGTGTGGCAGGACGAGCTCACCTATTAGGATATGGCAGTACCCTACAGGGGGCACCGCTGCTTTCGCCTGAACGTGCGAACACTTGCTCTTAAAGGACAAGTTCTGTATTTTACACGTAAAGCCCTGTTTTAAGATAGTTTCTGATGAAAATAGAACGGTTAAGATTGTAATTTGGACACATGCTGCTGGCCCGAGAGTGTTGGGTTTCTGGGGTACACCCCCCACCTACACAATGGTTCATAGGTAAGTGATAAGCTCACATAAAAATCGCTGCTAAAGATGCTTTAAAAAAAAATATATCCATTAGACTCTGCCTCGTATTATAACAGTGTTTCTCACTTACCCTAGAGATATACATATCAATAGAGTTGGACAAAAATACTGAATACATGTGTCCAAATACTGAACTTGTCCTTTAACCCTAGTTCCCTGAAAAGGGTTAGGAATCTATCCGCTGCGTCTCCCTGACAAACTCCCTGACACCTGTGAGCGACTCGCTTCAGCCTATCAGAAGCTGGCGCTGTTTGGTTCCGGTGTGTGTATAGTTTCCTGGTCGTTGACTGATTGGACTGATTTCATACGTGCTTCATGACGCAGTCACACAGGGCCATCCCCTCTTCAGGGAACTAGCGGTACATACGTAACTGAGACATTCGGTTTGTACACGTATGGGTTGACTCCACATGTCCGGATGTTTCTTTGATTTGGGTTTTGATGAGGAACATCAAATTCAGAAAAAGATTCTGATTTAATAATGACTGTTTTTCTAGAGCATAAAGTCCATCTGTACAGAACATCATAATCCAAACCTCACTGCTTCATCTCCTTTATTGATCTGATCAAATATCAATACAATGTCTGATATAAGCAGTGAATGTTTTCTATGTTTCGCCACAGAATAAAAATATAGGAACTTTTTATCTCTTAATTCTGACTTTACTTCTTGAGATTCCGAGTTAATATCTCACAATTCAGTATTTATTACTCTAAATATAACATTCTATATGTTTTTATTCCGTGGATTCCATAGATTTCAGATGAGCTGCTCTGGTTAGTGATTAAACATCTGATGAATGAATGAGCACTAAACCTCTCTCTCTCTCTCTCTCTCTCTCTCTCTCTCTCTCTCTCTCTCTCTCTCTCTCCCTCTCCCCCCCCCCTCTCTCTCTCTCCCTCTCTCTCTCTCCCTCTCCCCCCCCCTCTCTCTCTCTCCCTCTCTCTCTCTCTCTCTCTCTCTCTGTCTGCAGGAGACTCGTCTCAAGCCGGTGAGTTCTGCGTTATTCTTCTCTTCTGCTGATCTTTATAAAGATGTCATGAACCGCTGAAGGTCGAGAGCGTGACATTCATGTCAATTTCTCTCTTTCAGTTGATGATGCAGGATAAACACACACACACACACACACACACACATACATATACAGTACTGTGCAAAAGTTTTAGATCGGTAAGATTTTTTATGTTTTTAAAGTGTCTTCTGCTCACCAAGGCTGCAATTATTTGATAAAAAATACAAAAAAACAATAATATTGTGAAATATTATTACAATTTAAAACAGCGGTTTTCTATGTGAATATATAGTGAAGTGTAATTTATTCCTGTGATCAAAGCTGAATTTTCACCATCATTACTCCAGTCTTCAGTGTCACATGATCCTTAAAAAATCATTCTAATATGATGATTTGATGCTCAAGAAACATTTATGATTATTATCAGTGTTGAAAACAGTTTTTTACATTTCCCCACCACCACTTTTTGCCAGGGTCGATATTGTCCCCACCACTTTTGAAATATCTCGCGGCACGGATGTACCAATATTAAAACATCTGCAGTTAACTAGCAGCATTCGTTTTGTTCATTTGTTAAAGGTGCATTGCGCAACTTTTCATGTTAAAAATACCTGTTTTTCTATCCTATACATGCATAAAGAACTGCCTGATGGGCTGAATGAGCCCTTCTCTGCTCACTGAGATCGCCTCTATAATCCTGTACAGTAAAATATATAAGAGGGATTCGGGCTCGAATTTGAGACTGGGCGTGACGTCATGCGCGTTCACGCTCACCAGGCTATGTCTCGCAGGTTTGTGTATAAGCCGCCATTCTCCGCATCAGCGAAGACAACTCGTGCGTCAAAGGTAGAAGATGGATTCAAAGAGACCGGCTTGTAGTCCATTCCAAACCCTAACACAAACTCCACGTAAAGTAAAGAAAAGAAACATTTTGTCTAGTGCCACCAAAGGGCTAAATTGGAGTCAGACAGGCGTTGGAGTAAGACGAGAGTCAACCTCGGGAAGGCATTCAACAAATGGAGAGATCTCCGGTCTGCTCTTGGTCTCAAACGGGATTCTATTTACTAAATAAAGTATTGACACATTTCACATTAATGTTTGTCAGTGTGTATTGTCCCTGTCAAAATATCTGCTAAATAAATCAGCGCTACATGTAGTTTAGGGATTAGCAAAACAGTTCAAGATTCTTGAGTGGGATATAACATGCTGAAAAATATGACCGATAATTAGACACAAATTTTGAGTAAATTCTAACAGAAAAAGGATGTATTGTTATTGGAATATTCTACTTAGCAGATCAATAAAACAGGCTGAACCCCGCAAGTCTTCGGCGGATTAGCCTGTTTGGCTTTTAGGAAAACGTCATGGTGACATTTGATTGTTTATTACATTTGAGTGAACGTTGTTGACCAACCATGTACGGTATGATTATTATTTTGAGCTATTGCGAAGTAATCAATTATATTGTTCATGAACGTGTTTTCATAACAATACAATCATTATGTGGATATAGTAAACACATAAACAAAGTTTTCTACTACCCCTGTTTTCCCCTCACACATAAGAGTAATTTACTCAAATGTCTTTCCTTCCATATATTTGAAATGACTTGCAGATTTATAACTTTATTACCTCTGAAGACATTTTGGCTGTACACCAAAGATCAGTGCGGCAGATGCTCCTTTAGTTATGAACAGCTCGTGCTCGTGCATGCGTGCGTGTGCGTGTGGTCTATGAGCGTGCACAACTCTGGTTGCAGTTTCGCTTGTCGCCAGAGGGGGCGTAGTTCTGCAAAAACTAAGAGACTTGCGTTTTGCACCTTTAAAGGAACACTCCGACTTTTTGGGACTTTAGCCTATTCACCTTATCCCCCAGAGTTAGATAAGTCCATACATACCTTTTTCATCTCCGTGCGTGCTATAAGTCTGTTTGACGCACCCACCGCTAGCCTAGCTTAGCACAAAGACTGGCTGTAAATGGTTGCAGCTAGCATACCGCTCCCAATAAGTGACAAAATAACGCGAACATTTTCCTATTTACATGTTGTGATTTGTATAGTCACAGAGTGTACAAAAAACAAAGTCACATGAGACACAGACATATTTTAACCGTATAAATACTGGGAACTATATTCTCTGAAGGCGAAGCACTGCTACTTGGGCGGAGTGATAACCGCAGCACCTGAGACGCGCTCTCTGCTCCTCACCACGGCGTGTCTCAGGTGCTGCGGTTATCACTCCGCCCAAGTAGCAGTGCTTCGCCTTCAGAGAATATAGTTCCCAGTATTTATACGGTTAAAATATGTCTGTGTCTCATGTGACTTTGTTTTTTGTACACTCTGTGACTATACAAATCACAACATGTAAATAGGAAAATGTTCGCGTTATTTTGTCACTTATTTGGATTAGTATGCTAGCTGCAACCATTTACAGCCAGTCTTTGTGCTAAGCTAGGCTAGCGGTGGGTGCGTCAAACAGACTTATAGCACGCACGGAGATGAAAAAGGTATGTATGGACTTATCTAACTCTGGGGGATAAGGTGAATAGGCTAAAGTCCCAAAAAGTCGGAGTGTTCCTTTAAATAAGAGGCTGTCTTGCGCTGAAATCTAGCCGCTGCCGCTGTGATGAGTGGCGCGAGTGTTCTCTTGAGGCTCGCGCACACGCCGCAATGTCTTCACTCGGACGCGCGCTTCAATCCGTTGCGGAGATTCTATTCGTTCCAGTGAAATCATAAATCAAAATGCAAACAAACGTGTCCCTGCTTGATATACAACCACTGATAAACATGATCGGTTTTGATGAGGGGGAAAAATCTATACCAATGCAATGCGGATTAGAACCCGGAACCTCCGACTCGCTTGGCAAAAATTCTGCCACCAGACCATTGCTATACATACGTAAAATTGGCGGATCTATGTATCATTGTATGACCAATTAAACCTTTTTTTAACCACCAATTAAACCACATTTTTTCATTTTCAACATCTTTGTATACATTTTAATTAATTTACATCAGTAAGCAGGACATCGTCTTTCAAAACATGACCTGCGCGAAAGAGAGAAAATAATTAATGCGTTATTGTACCCAGCACTTTTGAAAATGCACTTCCTAATGCGTCTCTGTCCCCAGCACATTTCAAACAAAAACTGACGCCCATGTATATATATATATATATATATATATATATATTATATATATATACACACACACTAGATAAAGAGAGAGAGAGAAAGAGAGAGTGTGTGTGTGTGTGCATCGTGAAATGTGCTCTCTCTCTTCATAATGGCGTGTATTTGAGACTGTATTGTTTTCAATCAATCACTCTGTTAGAGCTGAATGTGTTGACAGCTCGAGTTCACTGAAGACATATGAGACAAAGAAATGAAATGACTGGAGACTTTTGACTTTCACACACTGTTATTGACCACGTTCAAATGAATATCTTCACACACACACACACACACACACACACACACACACACACACACACACACACACACACACACACACACACACACACACACACACACACACACACACACACACACTGCCCCTGTCCCTAAACCTACCCATCACAGGAGACATGCTGCATTTTTACATTTTTAAAAAAACATGCTAAAAAACAAGCTATTTGAAATATGAGGACTCATGCAATGTCCTCATAAGTCACGTGTAAGTTGTAATACCAGTGTAATATGCATATCATTATACACATTTGTGTCCTCATATATCACAAAAACAAACACACAGAGACACACACTGGTGTTTCATGATTCCAATGACATTTGCTGCTGTTTTATGCAAGTCTTTTGTCACAGCATGAGCTGTTTTGAAACTGTGTGTCCAGGTTTTATTAGAGTTGCTTTATTTCCTGCATGTGTGTGTTTGATGAGAGGAAGACACTGCTGTTGGTCAGCGGTGTAAATGATCTGAAGGATCTGCTGTCTCGCTCTGTGGAGATCCAGATGAGGAAAGATGGAGGCTTGTTCAGCAAATCCTCCTCCTCGTGTGGGATTCAGACACACTCCAGAGGAATTATGGGAAATGTAGTCCATGGAAGCAAAGCGGCTTATCCGCCGCACTCCTGACCAAACGCGTTAAGCCTGAGAGATAAAGAGAGAGTGTGTGTGTGTGTGTGTTAGAGAGAGAGACCTGGAAGAGTGAAGCGTGGGAATGCTGTCAGAAAGAGTGTGTAGATGTTGTGTGTTTATATGTGTTTCTGAGACACATTAATGTCCTGATGTCGAGCTGCTCATCTGTTGCAATCACTGGCATTTTACTAGCGTTTCATTATCAATTGAATAAAAAAAATTCAGAATTCAGAATACAGTACAAGTACTGTACTTGTACTTCAGTTGTTTATTTCCATCTCTGCAGATATTGTGTGTTTGTGTGTTTGTGTGTGTAACTGTCCTTCATCTGCGTCCTGAACTCATCGAGTGTCTGATTCATAATATGATTCAGAATCAAGCGTCATTAAATCGGCCCTGCGGTATGTGTTCACTGAGATCCGCATCAACAACAGTGTGTGTGTGTGTGTGAAACTGTGTCCACGTAGTTAAAGCATTCTTTAGAAATGTTGGCCCATATTGATAGGATAGCATCTTGCAGTTGATGGAGATTTGTGGGATGCACATCCAGGGCACGAAGCTCCCGTTCCACCACATCCCAAAGATGCTCTATTGGGTTGAGATCTGGTGACTGTGGGGGCCATTTTAGTACAGTGAACTCATTGTCATGTTCAAGAAACCAATTTGAAATGATTCGAGCTTTGTGTGTGTGTGTGTGTGTATGTGTGTGTTTGTTTTTGTGAAATATGAGGACACAAATGTGTATAATGACATGCATATTACACTGGTATTACAACTTACACGTGACTTATGAGGATATTGCATGAGTCCTCATATTTCAAATAGCTTAAAAAAACATAAAAAACAATGTTTTTTTAAAAATGTAAAAATGCAGCATGTCTCCTGTGATGGGTAGGTTTAGGGATAGGGGCAGTGTGTGTGTGTGTGTGTGTGTGTGTGTGTATGTGTGTGTGTGTGTGTGTGTGTGTGTGTGTTGTGAATGTTCGCCCTGTAAACCTGAGTGAGAAGTTCTAACTATGTTGAGCAGATTAAATGTGTCCGCTCTCGCTGTGGCTGTTTAACAGCTCGTAAACGTGTGTCGAATCGAGAGAGATGAGCTGCACACACTCATACTGGCAGAATATTACTCTCTTCAACATCCCTGAAATCTGGAGGCACCTTGACAGACCGACAAACAGTCAGATAGGCAGACAGACAGACAGACAGACAGACAGACAGACAGACAGACAGACAGAAAGAAAGACAGTCAGACAGACAGACAGACAGACAGACAGACAGACAGTCAGACAGACAGACAGACAGACAGACAGACAGACAGACAGACAGACAGACAGAAAGACAGTCAGACAGACAGACAGACAGACGGATGGACAGACAGACAGTCAGACAGACAGACAGACAGACAGACATAAAGACAGTCAGTCAGACAGACAGAAAGAAAGACAGTCAGACAGACAGACAGCCAGACATAAAGACAGTCAGACAGACAGTCAGACAGACAGACAGAAAGAAAGACAGTCAGACAGTCAGACAGTCAGACAGACAGACAGACAGACAGACATAAAGACAGTCAGACAGACAGACAGACAGACAGTCAGACAGACAGACAGACCAACGCATTCTCATCCTTTGGCGTCATATCTGACACTTTTGACATTTCGTCTAAATCTAACGCGCATGGTACCCTTTAGCGTCA
>JAULUF010000074.1:2157500-2160000 GCA_031834385.1 Semotilus atromaculatus | reverse complement strand
GGCGTGGGGTTGTTTGGTGGAGGGGGGATTATGGCGTGGGGTTGTTTGGTGGAGGGGGATTATGGTGTGGGGTTGTTTGGTGGAGGGGGGATTATGGCATGGGGTTGTTTTTGTGGAGTGGGAATTATGGTGTGGGGTTGTTTGGTGGAGGGGGGATTATGGTGTGGGGTTGTTTGGTGGAGGGGGGATTATGGCATGGGGTTGTTTTTGTGGAGTGGGAATTATGGTGTGGGGTTGTTTGGTGGAGGGGGGATTATGGCGTGGGGTTGTTTGGTGGAGGGGGATTATGGCGTGGGGTTGTTTGGTGGAGGGGGGATTATGGCGTGGGGTTGTTTGGTGGAGGGGGGATTATGGCGTGGGGTTGTTTGGTGGAGGGGGGATTATGGCGTGGGGTTGTTTGGTGGAGGGGGGATTATGGCGTGGGGTTGTTTGGTGGAGGGGGATTATGGTGTGGGGTTGTTTGGTGGAGGGGGGATTATGGCATGGGGTTGTTTTTGTGGAGTGGGAATTATGGTGTGGGGTTGTTTGGTGGAGGGGGGATTATGGCGTGGGGTTGTTTGGTGGAGGGGGATTATGGCGTGGGGTTGTTTGGTGGAGGGGGGATTATGGCGTGGGGTTGTTTGGTGGAGGGGGGATTATGGCGTGGGGTTGTTTGGTGGAGGGGGAATATGGCGTGGGGTTGTTTGGTGGAGGGGGATTATGGCGTGGGGTTGTTTGGTGGAGGGGGATTATGGCGTGGGGTTGTTTTTCAGGGCTCGGCCCCTTAGTTCCAGTGAAAGGAACTCTTAATGCTTCAGCATACCAAGACATTTTGGAAATTTCATGCTCCCAATTTTGTGGGAAGAGTTTGTGGATGTTCCTGTTCCAGCATGACGGCAGTACTGGGCACAAAGCAGAACCATACAGACATCTATCTATCTATCTATCTATCTATCTATCTATCTATCTATCTATCTATCTATCTATCTATCTATCTATCTATCTATCTATCCGTCTGTCTGTAAAATAATATGTACCATCAGTTTGTCACATTATTTGGAGTTTTTCTACTGCAAGGTGTATAAACGATCATTACAAATTCTTACTCCATTTTGTCAGTTTTACACAGATTGTAGTGTTGTTTTGATGTTTTGATTGTAGTGTTGTTTTGTAGTGTTGATTTTAATATTGTATTTTTTCGTTGGGTTCACAGCCAAACCATTCTGCACTTTTCCTAAAATCATTATGCTGCTGGGTTGACTGAGAATGTGCTGCTATATAATAAAAAAAAAGAAGATTCCTTTGCATTTGTAATGCATATGCATAATGCATGTGTTTTAGTTAAATCCAATAATTTAGTTACCGGTGTGCAAACCAGACAATTATTTTACGAATAGAATAATTAAGAATTGTAATATTTTAGTTCCAATCCCACTCTTCAGAGCTGTTGCTGGAGCGCCGCTGAGGTCTTTAATCGCTGTGATGTCTGTTGTAATGGTATATGACAGTGGCGTGTCCTTCGTGTGAGCCGACAGCAGACTGCAGATGTCTTGTTATTTGTGTTTGTGTGTAAGCAGCGGCTCTGGCGGGTCACGTCTGCGCGACCCCTGCTAATGCGTCACGCTGAGCGGCGAGGCCTCAGGTAGATGAAGGGCGAGCGCGGTGCCCTAGGCTCATGCTGTAATGAATTCAGGGTTTGCTGTTTCATTCCGTCGATTTCACAAACGAACATGTGCACATTTTAATGACTTCGACCTTTGCGTTTTGAAGATTGGGGCTGAATTTATTTAATGAGTGACCGCGGAGTCTTAGAGCGAGTCACGGTCAAGCTAACCAGCGCTGAGGAACAACAGCAGTGTGTTCAGATAAAGCTGAGTCTGTGGTTGGAGCTCAGGGCTGTGCAGACGGCTCATCCGATGGGAACGGAAGCTTGTTTCCACCACCGAATTAAAAATAAACAAGTCATTCTGAGTTTATATCTCACAATTCTGACTTTTTTTTCTCTGAGTTCCCAGGATAACCCCCAGAGGGCGCTCATTCCGTCTCCGGGACTGCTTTCCCATCATGAACTACACTTCCCATAATCCCTTGCCTGGACTCATTAATTCCAGCTGTGTGATTAACTCCTTTATTTTAGTCTATGTTTGTTTAGTTTACTTTATGTTTGCCTTTTTAAGCTCTTTGTTTTTTCTCACTTGTTGTGAAGAATTTTTCAGCTTTTTTTTATTATTCTTTGGCAATACTCTGGATTACCCTTTTTCCTGTGTTTTCTGCTTTGTTGCGTATTTGGATTTGTTGCCAGTATTATATGGATTACGATTCTGGATTGTCCCAATAAATCTGCATTTGAATCATCAACCCACGCCTTGTAACAGCAGTTTGTAACAGTTTACGTGTTTTCCCATCACGTAATCAATGGCGGACACAAGCTCATAGTAATAATAATAGACATCAGGGGCGAAAGAATGTGTTTATCTGCATTTCGCTCCGATTTCTATAGAAGCGTCTGATCCGATGGGAA
>JAULUF010000074.1:2132500-2152500 GCA_031834385.1 Semotilus atromaculatus | reverse complement strand
CTCACACACACACACACACACACACACACACACACACACACTCTCTCACACACAAACTCACTCACACACACACACACACACACACACACACACACACACACAGGTTTGTTTTTGTGATTTATGAGGACATTCCATAGGCGTAATGGTTTTTATACTGTACAAACTATATATTCTATCCCCTTACACACACACACACACACACACACTGCCCCTGTCCCTAAACCTACCCATCACAGGAGACATGCTGCATTTTTACCTTTTTTAAAAAACATAGTTTTTTATGTTTTTTAAGCTATTTGAAACACAAACTCACTCACACACACACACACACACACACACACTCTCTCACACATACACACACACGCACACACACACGCACACACACACACAACCCCCCCCCAATTAAAAAAAAATGATTAGGCTTCTAAAAATATATATTTTTAAATTTCATTTAAGTGAACTGAAAAAAATCCTCACATAAACCCACAAAAAAAATCATATTTACCTGTGCCTTTCCTGGCGATGAAATATACAGAAATGGAATAAGGTTATCAAACAGTCCGCACTGCATAAATTATAGATTAAATATAGACTAATCCTTATTAAAGCTACAAGCCTTCATTAGTCAAGAGCAGTGAGTGTGTTCCTCTGTTCCTGTTGTTCTGTGGTTAACTTTACTGACAGAGCTTTAGTGGCTGCTGTACCTTTAAGAGCAGCCGCTGCTGACAGGATCTCGTCTCATTCTCTCACAACTCTTTACGTCCATTTAAGATTTTGTTTAACTCATTTAAGACTGTTCTGTGAGGACACTCAACAAAGAGGACATTTTGGCATAAATGTGTGTTTTTGTTCGTTCAAGCACGGAAGAGAACTCAATACTGGCCCGTGTGTGTGTGTGTGTGTGTGTTTGTTTTTGTGATATATGAGGACACAAATGTGTATAATGACATGCATATTACACTGGTATTACAACTTACACGTGACTTATGAGGACATTGCATGATTCCTCATATTTCAAATAGCTTAAAAAACATAAAAAACAATGTTTTTTTAAAAATGTAAAAATGCAGCATGTCTCCTGTGATGGGTAGGTTTAGGGATAGGGGCAGTGTGTGTGTGTGTGTGTGTGTGTGTGTGTGTGTGTGTAAGGGGATAGAATATATAGTTTGTACAGTATAAAAACCATTACGCCTATGGAATGTCCTCGTAAATCACAAAAACAAACCTGTGTGTGTGTGTGAGTGTGTGTGTGTGTGTGTGTGTGTGTATGTGTGTGTGTGTGTGTGTGTGTTTGTTTTTGTGATATATGAGGACACAAATGTGCATAATGACATGCATATTACACTGGTATTACAACTTACACTTGACTTATGAGGACATTGCATGAGTCCTCATATTTCAAATAGCTTAAAAAACATAAAAAACAATGTTTTTTTAAAAATGTAAAAATGCAGCATGTCTCCTGTGATGGGTAGGTTTAGGGACAGGGGCAGTGTGTGTGTGTGTGTGTGTGTAAGGGGATAGAATATATAGTTTGTACAGTATAAAAACCATTACGCCTATGGAATGTCCTCGTAAATCACAAAAACAAACCTGTGTGTGTGTGTGTGTGTGTGTGTGTGTGTGTGTGTGTGTGTGTGAGAGAGTGTGTGTGTGCTCATGTTTATATTACATTGTGGGGACCAAATGTCCCCACAAGTATAGTAAAACCTGAAATCACCTACATTGTGGGGACCAGTCAGCGGTCCCCATGAGGAGAACAGCGTATAAATCACACTAAGTAATGTTTTTTGAAAATGTAAAAATGCAGAATGTCTCCTGTGATGGGTAGGTTTAGGGACAGGGGCAGTGTGTGTGTGTGTGTGTGTGTGTAAGGGGACAGAAAATACAGTTTGTACGGTATAAAAACCATTACGCCTATGGAGAGTCCCCACAAAGATAGCGAACCAGACATGTGTGTGTGTGTGTGTGTGTGTGTGTCTGTGTGAGTGTTTTTTAGGAAGCTACACAGAATGCTCTACATTAATTAGGCCTATTTAGCTGACAGTCTGAAGTTACCTAGCGGTGTATGCTAAGGTTAGCTCAGTCAGCGTTTGGCTAACATCAACAGGTATAGACAGAAAACATGATTATCCTGACCTGAGCAAATGTACTGAATCAACCGACTCGCATCTCCTTTCTTTCTTTTCATCCATGATGACATTAAAGTCACTTGTTGTTGTTTCTGCCGTTCCGTGGCTAACTGTGCCGTAGCCGCTAACGGCTAGCTGTGGATCTCAGTGAGATATTTATAGTGTGTACACGGCGGTCCTGGACGCGCGCATCGACACTCGGTCCTGCTCTTCTGCGGCGATGACGCCGTGCCATAAAAAATCATTACAAACTAATTTGAAAGTAGGGGGGACATGTCCTGTGGTACGCCTGTGGTGTTACGTCTTTAGTCTATAGTCAAGTGTGTTTGAACATATATACATGTCTTTTGTTAAAAAAGTGATATCGCCAGATGACTTGTCTGGCAGCAGTTTTTAGTCGTTTCTTCTCTCCTCGTTCTTCTTCTGATCAGGTGTTACAGGTCCGGCTTGTAACTCTATTCTCCTGTAGTGTCTTGTCTTAAAGGTCATTGTTCAGAGACACGTCTAATCAGCCAAAGATGTATTCTACGGATCAGTTCAGGAAATGCAGTCATTAGGTCACTTCCTGTGTGGGCCCAGATCAGACTCACACTGAGTGTGTTTCCATTGAGGCGTGAGAGAGAGAGTGTGTGTGGAAATGATCCTCATGTCATTCTAAACTCATACGAACTCTAGAGGAGATACGGTATTGTGAAGAATGTTGGGAACCAAACTTTGTACCCCATTGACTTTAATGAGAGTATACGAACAAAACGAAAACTGAGGAGTGTGTTCCTTTGTTCCACTGAAGAACGAGCGGTGTGAACGACACGAGTTAAGGCTGTTAATTGGTCGTTTCTCGAATGTGATGAACGACATGATGAATCACTTCACTGTTCATTACACCCAAATGCCCAACTTTAATTAAACTGTGTCTCTGACTTAATTACACACACTCACACACACACACACACACACACACACTCACTCTAGCTGACGAGCTCATGAGAGCTAAGCTATGACTCCATCCACCTATTTTTATGCGAATACACTGGATGGAAATGTCCCCCCCCCCAAAAAAGGAAAAAAAAGTGTAATTTTGCCTCAGCAGACGCTGTGATTGGATAACTGAACACACCAGTGGACCAATGGCATCGCAGCATCTCAGATGTTGGTTTGGTGGCTCTGAAACGCCGGAGTCAGAATATGATGGAGGGAAAAAGACGTTGCAGGAAATTCCCTCCCTGTGTGTGTGTGTGCGTGTGCGTGTGTTTGTGCGTGTGCGTGTGCGTGTGCGTGCGTGTGTGTGTGTGTGTGTGTGTGCGTGTGTGTGTGTGTGTGTGTGTGAGCGTGTGTGTGAGATCTGGTCATGCGTGACTGATGGTAGTAAGTGAACGCTGGTCAACGGGGATCTGGTGTTTCAGTCTCCTGACGAAGTTGTAAATAAATAAATAAAATGTAAGTAAAAATTTTTTTTTTAAATAAAAGCAATTTCTGACTGAAAAGTTTCTAAACCAATTTTTTTACGTTTAAACCAACACGTGCGATGTTTAAGTCTTGTGGCTGGACCTTTAATATTTATTGGCTTGTGTATTTCCACCGTACAGTAAGTTCTGTTCTTTAACCGGTAGGTATTGATTTTTTTATTCTTATTGACTGACTCGTTGCATTGATTTTCTGGGATAATGGACAGATGATAGCGATTAAACCGAGAACATTCCTCTAACGACGAGGTAAGAAGTGTAAAACACAGCAGAAGTGACGGCAGAATCCAGAGACAGGAAGAGTGTGGGAGGACGGAGAGGTGGAGACAACAGTTAGAGGACAAGATGTCACGATGCGGCAATGAATGTGGGTGGATAATAAACCTGCATAAACCACAGAGAGAGAGAGAGAGAGAGAGAGAGAGAGAGATGGAGAGACAGAGAGAGAGAGAGAGTGTGTGTGTGTGTGTGAGACAGAGAGAGAGCGAGAGAGAGAGAGAGAGAGAGAGAGAGAGAGACAGAGAGAGATATTCTAATCTGTTACACTGTTCACTTGTACAATTAACTTAATTTGTACATTTAAATTTAATTTATGTTATAATATTTGAGTATGTTTATGTTTTTATAATTTTCCTATGTATTCCAAGCTTTGGCAATATTGTAATATATACAGTCATGCCAATAAAGCAATTTGAATTGAAATTGAATTGAGAGAGAGAGAGTGAGAGAGAGAGTGTGTGTGTGTGTGAGACAGAGAGAGAGAGAGAGAGAGAGAGAGAGAGAGAGAGAGAGTGTGTGAGACAGAGAGAGAGAGTGTGTGTGTGTGTGTGAGAGAGAGAGAGAGAGAGAGAGAGAGAGAGTGTGTGTGTGTGAGAGTGAGAGAGAGAGTGAGAGAGAGAGAGTGTGTGTGTGAGAGAGTGAGAGAGAGTGTGTGTGTGTGTGTGTGAGAGTGAGAGAGAGAGTGAGAGAGAGAGAGTGTGTGTGTGAGAGAGTGAGAGAGAGTGTGTGTGTGTGTGTGAGAGTGAGAGAGAGAGTGAGAGAGAGAGTGTGTGTGTGTGAGAGAGAGAGCGAGAGAGAGTGTGTGTGTGTGAGAGAGAGAGAGAGAGAGAGAGAGAAGAAATTGATGAAAGATAAAAAATATGTGTGTGTGTGTGTGCGTGTGTGTGTGTGTGTGTGATAGGGCTGCCCCTATTAGTCGACTAGAAGAGGTTTTGGTCGATCAATGTTTTATTAGTCGTTTAGTCGCAGAAAAGACATGAGGAATATATCTGTAGAAAGCTTTTACTTTTAAATTACGTTTTAAAAATTCAACTGGAAAATGAATATTGTCCAATTATGTGATCCGTATGAAACGAGCCTATAGTTGGAGATGACGAGTCAGCATCGGGACTTAATCTCTGCTGCCCAAAACACAGAAAATATCAATACGTTATTACAATGTTTAGATGGTCTCTTTCTGTTTTTTCACGACACACTCATAATCATTACGTTTGCTGGAGCGCAGTGTGTGTGTGTCTGTGTGTGTGTGTGTTTGAGCGCTGATAAGGCTAAGTAATATATAGGCAATTAAGGATGTATGGCTTATTAATATAAACGGGCGATTGTTCGACTAAATGTTTAAATAAATTACTACTAGTCCAGAAAAGTCTTTAGTCGAGGGCAGCCCTGAATGAATGTCTGAATAATCATTATAAGATGCTCCCTATGTAGACAGCTCACAACAGGCAGAGAGAGAGAGAGAGTGTGTGTGTGTGAGAGTGAGAGAGAGTGTGTGTGTGTGTGTGAGAGTGAGAGAGAGAGTGAGAGAGAGAGAGTGTGTGTGTGAGAGAGAGAGAGTGTGTGTGCGTGTGAGAGAGTGTGAGAGAGACAGTGTGAGAGTGAGAGAGAGAGAGAGTGTGTGTGAGAGTGAGAGAGAGAGAGTGTGTGTGAGAGTGAGAGAGAGTGTGTGAGAGTGAGAAAGAGAGAGAGAGAGAGAGAGCAGAAGTAGATCCTTCGCTCGCTCCTATTTTGGGTTGTGAGATGATAGTTGTGTAACGTGTTGAACCCGCCGCAGGCCTCGAGCACATGCGACACACTCACACACGACAGACAGAGACAGAGAGAGAGAGAGAGAGAGAGAGAGAGAGAGAGGGCTGTTCGGCTCTTAGACAGCTCTCAAACCTGATAATGTGATCGTTCTGATGAAGGTTTGAGCAATTCCACACATAAAGACTTTTTGAGGCTGCTTTTCTCTGACAAATTGTGACCTTGTAGTTGTTGGTTGAGAGGATGTCGTCTGATGTTTGTCCAGAACGATCCGTCGTGTTTGCGCTGTACTGATGTTAGACACGCCACATAATTCATGTCCTCTGGGCTTTCCGTGAGATTGTAAACACACACACACACACACACACTCCTCCTGCTGAGTCAAGTCCTCTCGAGGATTTTTTGTTTTGCCGTCATGGGTGGGTGAATTAGAGATTAGCTCGATTTAGTTCAGAGGATCGTCCTCAGGAAGAGAGCTGTCTCTCTCTCTCTCTCTCTCTCACACACACACACACACACACACACACACACATACACACAGTTAAAGTGAGACAGGAGTATTGTGTCTCTCTCTTGAGATATCCAAGTGTGCTAATGTCATCTTCACACAACACAGATGGATATACTATAGAACGATAGTGTATATGTGTGTGTGTGTGTGCCCATCCATAAACATGCACTGGCAGGTGTTTCCTCTTCTCTCTCTAAACTGCAGCAGAAACACTTTCTAGTTGTCCAGAGTTGGGATTGAGATGAATGTGAAGGACTTCTCTGGATTGTTGTGTAGTAACCCGATCCTTGCTCCTGCCGACCGGCTCCACTGGAAACCCGAGCACAGTTCACAGCAGCGCTGCAGTATTGGAAATCGAAGGCGAGATCTGTCCGGCTGCTGTAATTGTTTGGGGAGTTGAAGATGGCAGAGGACCAGGGTAATGGGAAAGATGATACGCTCGGACAGATGAGAAACACACGCCGATAGCTCTCTCCTCTAATGGGGAACGGGCAGAACCTGGAATTAGTCAGGTTTAACCCAGCGACCCGAGAGACTTAACGTGCTTCTATCTCATCATGAAGCTCAAGCCATCACACACTCGTTTAGGAATTTATGAAGCACGTATATTAATAACACACTGTAAATAATCTTGTCGTTTTTATAGAAAAAAACTGGCAGCAGTGGATACTGGAATAATTATAGAAAAGTACATATTTACAGAACAACCTGGAAGTTTTACAATTAAACACGACACTACAATAATGCAATAAACATCTCAGGTTACGCATGTAACCCTGGTTCCCTGAAGAGGGAACGAGACGCTGTGGGAACGCCTCTGCGTGATGACGTCGTGAAGAACTTGTGAAATCAGTCCAATGGCGTAATGGAACGTCATAGGCGAGTGACGTCACCAACCAGGAAACTATAAAGCGCACCCAGAATCAAACAGCGCTAGCTTCTGATAGGCTGAAACAGGCCCGACTTCCCACTTACTCATTCTCTGCTTGGATGCCGGGCCTTCCTGGGTGACCCAAAACAGACGAATAATTGATCAGACTGTTGCCACAGGGCAGTTCTGTGGGCATCTAGGGCCCTAACTGGGCTCAGAACATTAGGTTTATCCTGGTCTGTGGTTAGAAAGGTGGAGCACAATAGGCCCTGCCATATAGGTGGGACATAACCCTGCCAAGGGTGAAGAGAATCTTACAGAAGAGAATCACTACCGTGATTGGAACGAACTCCAGGCATGATGGAGCTACCGATAGGGCCTGTAAGTCTCCAAAACTTTTAAGAGATGAGATGGCAAGGAGGAAGATAGTCTTTTCTGGAACCTCTTCAATAGGCTCAAAGAGAGCTGCCGGAAGGCCTTCCAACACAATTGCCAAATCACATGCCGGTGCTCTAGTGTGCTGTGCTGGTGTCAGCCTCACTGTTCTATGAAGGAAGCGCGTAACCAAAGGATCTCTTCCCACAGATAAACCACCCAAAGAGTGTGGAAAGCAGCTATGGCCGCCACATGTCGGCCCCTGGTGTGTTGACCCCTGGTGTGTCGGCCCCTGGTGCATCGGCCTCTGGTGTGTTGACCCCTGGTGTGTCGGCCCCTGGTGTGTCGGCCCCAGTGTTGGTGTGTTGGCCCCTGGTGTGTCGGCCCCTGGTGTGTCGGCCCCTGGTGTGTCGGCCCCTGGTGTGTTGGCCCCTGGTGTGTCGGCCCCAGTGTTGGTGTGTCGGCCCCTGGTGTGTCGGCCCCTGGTGTGTCGGCCCCTGGTGTGTCGGCCCCTGGTGTGTCGGCCCCTGGTGTGTCGGCCCCTGGTGTGTCGGCCCCTGGTGTGTTGACCCCTGGTGTGTCGGCCCCAGTGTTGGTGTGTTGGCCCCTGGTGTGTCGGCCCCTGGTGTGTCGGCCCCTGGTGTGTCGGCCCCTGGTGTGTCGGCCCCAGTGTTGGTGTGTCGGCCCCTGGTGTGTCGGCCCCTGGTGTGTCGGCCCCTGGTGTGTCGGCCCCTGGTGTGTCGGCCCCTGGTGCGTCGGCCCCTGGTGTGTCGGCCCCTGGTGTGTTGGCCCCTGGTGTGTCGGCCCCTGGTGTGTCGGCCCCAGTGTTGGTGTGTCGGCCTCTGGTGTGTTGACCCCTGGTGAGTCGGCCCCTGGTGTGTCGGCCCCAGTGTTGGTGTGTTGGCCCCTGGTGTGTCGGCCCCTGGTGTGTCGGCCCCTGGTGTGTCGGCCCCTGGTGTGTTGGCCCCTGGTGTGTCGGCCCCTGGTGTGTCGGCCCCTGGTGTGTCGGCCCCTGGTGTGTTGGCCCCTGGTGTGTCGGCCCCTGGTGTGTTGGCCCCTGGTGCGTCAGCCCCTGAGGGTCAGTTAATCTGGGCTCCAGTGACTGATGGGAGTCCAGAGACTCTCTGCTGCTGAGAAAACATAGACATCGTCAGATTCACATGCATTAGACTGACCAATGAAAGCTGTACAGACCTGACACCGGCCTGAGCTCATCCTGAGGGATCATGGAAGCTGTGTAACCAATATCGTCCCCTGATCATCCTTTCAGCCACTCGTCTATAAGTGTGTTTAGAATAAGACAAATGTTTTCCCTGTAGAGACAGATACGCTTTCAGAGGTTTGCATCATTTGTACACTGTCACAGAGAACAGCAAACACAGAGCAAAGACAGAAATGGAAGAAATGTGTGACGTCTTGACACTCGATGAGATGCTGCGTGTGTGTGAGCTTGTTAGTGTGAGTGTGTGTGAGCGTGTTAGTGTGTGTGTTTGTGTTTGTGTGTGTGTCTGTGTGTTTGAGTGAGTGTGAGTGTGTGTGTGTGTGTGTGTGTGTGTGTGAGCTTGTTAGTGTGTGAGTGTGAGTGAATTTGTGTGTTCAGAACCTGGTTCTGGTTCTGGTTCTGACCAGGTTCTGACCAGGTTCTGACCTGGTTCTGGTTCTGGCCTGGTTCTGGTTCTGATCTGGTTCTGGTTCTGGTTCTGGTTCTGACCTGGTTCTGGTTCTGGCCTGGTTCTGGTTCTGACCTGGTTCTGACCTGGTTCTGGTTTTGGCCTGGTTCTGACCTGGTTCTGGTTCTGGCCTGGTTCTGGTTCTGATCTGGTTCTGGTTCTGGTTCTGGTTCTGGTTCTGACCTGGTTCTGGTTGAGCAGCATGTGAAGGTTATGTGTGCTGTGATGTGTTCAGTGTTCCTCTGCAGTATTAATGAGGTCATGTTCGATGTTTCCCAGCGCCTCTCTCCGGCAGGGATGTGTGTTCCCGGGAAGGGCGTCCGACACTGAATGTAGGCCTCGTTCTCCCTGTGGAACACACACTGCTTTAGAGCGACTCCGGCCCTGACGCTGATGAATCGGGCCGTTCTGCTGGTCACAGAGTTAATGAGCTGCTTCTGTACGCTGTGCAAGAGTTGTGCCGGTTTGATACGAATGTTGTCCTCTGTCTGTCTGCCGTTCTCTGAAGAGACTCTACACATTCACACACACACACACACACACACACACACACACACACACACACACACACACACACACACACATGTCTGGTTCGCTATCTTTGTGGGGACTCTCCATAGGCGTAATGGTTTTTATACTGTACAAACTATATATTCTGTCCCCTTACACACACACACACACACACACACACTGCCCCTGTCCCTAAACCTACCCATCACAGGAGACATTCTGCATTTTTACATTTTCAAAAAACATTACTTAGTGTGATTTATACGCTGTTCTCCTCATGTAGGTGATTTCAGGTTTTACTATACTTTTGGTATTTGGTCCCCACAATGTAATATAAACACGAGCACACTCTCATACACACACACACACACACACCTCCTTTCCTCCTCCTTTGAATCCTCCAGATATTCCTGTAAGGTGACAGGTCTGAACCGTTAGAGAAGTGGCGAGCGCTGATCTCAGATCTGACGTCTGTAGATCTGACTGATGTGTTTCTGCTAAAGCTGAGGAAATCCACTTCTAGCATTACACGGTTTCACTCACAACATTCACAGAAACTATAATAGCATATCAGTGATCCTAACATAATTACAACTACTGATCTAAAGTTCCCATATCTGGGAAAATCTGAGGCTGAAAAAATTATTTAAATCTGTCAGTAAACATGCAACTTTTCGGACTGTGAATATACGTATATATACATACATATATAGCGGCCTTTTTGACTTTCTCAGTTTGTGCAAATCTATTTAGGGTTCAGAGTATTTATTTTTTTCAACATGAACTAGCACAATTATGTGTTTTTGTTTCATTAATACAGTGTTTACAGTGTTTTCATGAATGAGTGAAATGTGACAACATGCCCCATAGATGGGGTTCATTATAACATGACCATATGACAGATTAACATGTTATCTGATCTAATCAAAACATTAACAAGACAAACTAAAATATCATCTCAATAAAATACAATTATTCACTTTTTCATATAAAATAATGCCATTTTTTAATAATTAAAAATAAAATAATTTTTGAGTTTGGCAACGAACACACCGGAAAACACAGCAATACAGCATAGTTCAAAACATAATAATAATTCATAATTTCTGATCATTGACTCTCAGTCTTTATTCACCTTTTTAAAATAGAGATGAAAATTAACATAAGAAATTTACTTTTCCTATAGTTAACTATGTTCAGTGATATCTTCCAAAGATTTCAGAATTTTGGCGCATGTCTTTCTCTATGTAGTGTTGCTATGGCAACTAGTAAACGCAGTAAGTTTCGTCATGCTAGCGTGTGTGGAAGTGTTTAAAACGAGTGTGACAACTAGCCCGGGTTAGGCTGTGCCCGCTCACCACTACTGTCTGCTCTACTGCTGTATTTCTACATGACCAATCAGCTGCGTGCCGTTGATCATGTGACTCTGCTTCGTCTTCCATTGATGCTCGAGACGCTTGTTCTGATTACAGTTTTACACTCAAATTGTTAAGATTATCACTTGTAATCTGGAGAATTACTCTTTGTGCATTTACAAATCAAGGAAAGCTTGAAAAGAAGTCTTGCAGTAAGGCGGTCCACAGTCGTGATTTGATCGAACTACAAAAAAAGCTTTTCTTATTTAGTATCTGTGTCTTGTTTCCAGTCCAAATATCTAAAAAGTCTTAAATCAAGATGAAAAGCAAAATTATCTGCCAATGGAATTGTAGCCGGCGCGGTCTTCACTTCGCCGACTACTGCGTTGTGTTCCGGTGCACTGAAGACAGGACGCTGACGTTCTTTAAGGCACTTTATTCTCTGCACAATTCTGTTAAGTTTCAAAGAGATGAAATTCAGGATTCTATCATCGAGCAGAATCAGCCTCTCTCAATCACGTAGAATACAGACTCCACATTTAATTACATTCAAAAATCAGAAAAGAAAATACAAAAGAAATAAACATCACGTTATTCTCGGATATATAATGTGAGTCATACTGCGTGTTATCTCTGTTCTCCACTCTGGGCTTTTAGCTCTTACATTAACATTATGCAATATGAAACAAACCATCCTTTCAATAGTTAATACATACATTCAGTCATATGCGCGAAGCAACATGTACATGCCTTACATTGGGCTTTTCAGTGCCATTGAACATTAATCAATACAAGAAAACTTTTGAATGAACACATTATATTCATAACCTGGTATTGGGAGTACATACCTGTTAAGTTTCAAAGATATGAAATTCAGGATTCTATCATCGAGCAGAATCAGCCTAACATAAAAAAAAGGCAACTGAAACATGTGGGCTGTGACACAAGAGGATAGAATGACGATCGCTAACATACAACTACAGAACACGAGGTTAGCAATGTTAGCAATTTCTCAAACTCTCAAAACAGCAAAGTTCTCGACACATCTCGAGTAAATGTAACTGCACTCATTATAAATTACACATACTAGTTACCATGTGCATTGAAACTAAAGTTTTAACAGGTATATCTCAATTTTACATTGCGCTGACGCGAACACATACCTCTCTCAATCACGTAGAATACAGACTGAGAAAAGAACGCGAAAATTTAGTATATGACCTCACATCCAATAGAGGGCGCACATACACAACAAATAACTCTCCCAATACCTATAAGCTACCATGACATAACTGAACAATACAGTGTTTTGGTGAAATAAACTCACAACTAATAGAAAATAAAAGATAAAAGGTTACAAAAATATTTTTCATTCTTTGACTTGTTACAGAATAAGAAAAATTATTTTAATTCAAACAAAAACAAGATTTTTTTTCTTATTCCATTGGCAGATAATTTTGCATTTTTTAGGCAAAAACTTGCTTAATTTTTATTTATTTCGCCAGAAAACAAGACATAATATCTTATGGCATTTACTCATCTAGTAAATGCATCTTGATTTAAGACTTTTTAGATATTTGGACTGGAAACAAGACACAGATACTAAATAAGAAAAGCTTTTGCAGTCGTCAAGGTTACGCCAGAGTGTGTGCAGTCGTCGAGGTTACGCCAGAGTGTGTGCAGTCGTCGAAGTTACACCAGTCGTCGAGGTTACGCCAGAGTGTGTGCAGTCGTCGAGGTTACGCCAGAGTGTGTGCAGTCGTCGAGGTTACGCCAGAGTGTGTGCAGTCGTCGAGGTTACGCCAGTGTGTGTGCAGTCGTCGAGGTTACGCCAGAGTGTGTGCAGTCGTCGAGATTACGCCAGAGTGTGTGCAGTCGTCGAGGTTACGCCAGAGTGTGTGCAGTCGTCGAGGTTACGCCAGAGTGTGTGCAGTCGTCGAGGTTACGCCAGAGTGTGTGCAGTCGTCGAGGTTACGCCAGAGTGTGTGCAGTCGTCGAGATTACGCCAGAGTGTGTGCAGTCGTCGAGGTTACGCCAGAGTGTGTGCAGTCGTCGAGGTTACGCCAGAGTGTGTGCAGTCGTCGAGGTTACGCCAGAGTGTGTGCAGTCGTCGTGGTTACGCCAGAGTGTGTGCAGTCGTCGAGGTTACGCCAGAGTGTGTGCAGTCGTCGAGGTTACGCCAGAGTGTGTGCAGTCGTCGAGGTTACGCCAGTGTGTGTGCAGTCGTCGAGGTTACGCCAGAGTGTGTGCAGTCGTCGAGGTTACGCCAGAGTGTGTGCAGTCGTCGAGGTTACGCCAGAGTGTGTGCAGTCGTCGTGGTTACGCCAGAGTGTGTGCAGTCGTCGAGGTTACGCCAGAGTGTGTGCAGTCGTCGTGGTTACGCCAGAGTGTGTGCAGTCGTCGAGGTTACGCCAGAGTGTGTGCAGTCGTCGAGGTTACGCCAGAGTGTGTGCAGTCGTCGAGGTTACGCCAGAGTGTGTGCAGTCGTCGAGGTTACGCCAGTGTGTGTGCAGTCGTCGAGGTTACGCCAGAGTGTGTGCAGTCGTCGAGGTTACGCCAGAGTGTGTGCAGTCGTCGAGGTTACGCCAGAGTGTGTGCAGTCGTCGTGGTTACGCCAGAGTGTGTGCAGTCGTCGAGGTTACGCCAGAGTGTGTGCAGTCGTCGTGGTTACGCCAGAGTGTGTGCAGTCGTCGAGGTTACGCCAGAGTGTGTGCAGTCGTCGAGGTTACGCCAGTGTGTGTGCAGTCGTCGAGGTTACGCCAGAGTGTGTGCAGTCGTCGAGGTTACGCCAGAGTGTGTGCAGTCGTCGAGGTTACGCCAGAGTGTGTGCAGTCGTCGAGGTTACGCCAGAGTGTGTGCAGTCGTCGAGGTTACGCCAGAGTGTTTGCAGTCGTCGAGGTTACGCCAGAGTGTGTGCAGTCGTCGAGGTTACGCCAGAGTGTGTGTGTTCAGATTGAGTTTTAACCCTTTATGACCTGCCATAGAACAATTCCACAAGAGTATATCTTTGTATTTTTACATGCTGTGCTGTCATTCTTTTGAGCATTTTCATATGCCATACATCAAAATAATCCTTACTCTCCCAGTTTGAAGGCTATGTTTGTAATAAATCAATAGTAACTAGATAAATATCTCAAAAGTGCAATTAACAAAAAATGTTTCTACATATTTTATTCAATAAAAAAAATGGATAAATGTCAACCTCAAACTTGTCAATGTGAAAAACGTGCATAAAACAATTGAAAACTATACAGAATTGATTTGAACTGTTTACATAATTAGTTTTTAAGATACACTCATTTTTACACTCTAAAAAATGCCTTGTAAAATATTCAATTACAATTTTGTGGTCAAACTGATAACATTTTGCTTTTGAATATTGATTGAACATTGAATTGGTTAAAATATCAAATAAATAGACCCTGTCAGAACAATAAAAAGGAGAAAGAAATGATAAAATGAAGCAATGGTAAAAAGACAATAACGATAAGAAGGAACATATAGCAAATGGGAGTCAAACGGGAGTCAAACGCATGGTCAAATGACGCAGCGTGGGACGTCACAACATGCGACACACTCTGGGGTCATAGTGCACAGAACGTGATACGTCAATGAGCCATTGGAAGACGTAACTATCAATCGCAGATCTACAGAACGTGTGCAAAGACGTGCAATGCATTATTTTTATTTTTTTTGTAAACGCATTTTACGCAATTTGTACAGACTCATTAGAGGGTGAAAACAACGCAACATGAGCATGTTGGAGGCTTGATCTGAACATGTTACTTCAAAAAGAATGATTGAGCTACCCATTTGGTTTCAGTTTCTGTAGGCTCTAAAACAGACACACGCAAACGGGAGTGCCGGCGCTCTTAGCCCGTCGGTCTTAGAGGGTTAATGCAACAGTGAAACACAAATGATGCTTCGAATCTGTGATATAAAGAACAAAACATGAGAATTTACTCATCAGATCTTTCTTTCTTTCTTTCTTTCTTTCTTTCTTTCTTTCTTTCTTTCTTTCCATCTGCCTTGCTGTGTTTGTGTTTGTCATTAGTTCTGTCAGCGTGTGGCGTCTCTGAGATTAGCCACAGCGATGGATGAATGTTTAATGGCGAGTGGCTCTTCTCAGGGCTGGATCTGCTGCGTCTGCATCTCAGCGCTCAGTCTGGAGGCGCGGCGAGTCGATTCCTGTAGCCGAAGCTGCGCTGCTCATTTAGAGTCCTGTTCAATACCTGCACATCGACGCTCATTTGCATTTGAGCCTGAGAGCATCTCATTAGCTTCCCGCGCGCTTCTCCTCCGTTGCGGCCTGCTAACGCTGCTAAGTGCGCAGCGTGGGGATCGCGGCATCAGTGTGTGTGTGTGTGTGTGTGTGTGTGTGTGTGTGTGCTCGGCTAACGCTCAGCTAAGAGCACAGCTTGGGGATCGCGGCATCAGTGTGTGTGTGTGTGTGTGTGTGTGTGTGCTCGGCTAACATGGGGATCGCGGCACGCCCGTCACGCGCGCGCTATCAGGGGAAACGCCAGCCATCTGAACTGATCAGCAATCAGCATTAATGTTGATGTAGTGTTGTTTATGAGCATTAATCATTTAGGACAGGCCCCATGCTAGCAGCACCCGATTAATCTGTGTAGCGCTAGCACGGAAATTGATGATGATGAATTACAGCGTTTATCAAGTCCGTCTCCATTAGCAGAGGCGTTGAGGAGTCATCAGCCATCAGACATGCTTCCGTTGAGGAGCCAGAGATATCAGCTCTGATGAAGAGGAGGATGATGAAGAGCTTCCATGTGTTCTGTGCATCATACTGTTAACTGGGAATGCTTTAGTCAAACCTGTTAGAACTGATCACATCATATAATGTATGTGCACAGTGTGCATGACATACAACATTTACATTTAATCATTTAGCAGGCGCTTTTATCCAAAGCGACTTACAAATGAGGAGAGCAATAGAAGCAGTTGAACTAACAGTAAGACAACAATATGGAAGAGCTGTGACCCTTCCCAGTTTAGTCACATTGCTAAACAGAGACACACCGCTCTGAAGGAGTGAGTTTAGATAAAAAGATGTAGAGCCAGTGGTTGTTCTGTAGGCAAACGTCAGTGACTTGATGCAAGCGGCTGTTGGCCACCAGTGTCGGTTTATGAGGAGAGGAGTGACGTGCGTGTCTTCAGCTCGATAAACACACTCTGGCTGCAGCATCTGGATCCGTTCCAGAGGTTAGACAGATGCTGGAAGGAGAGAGCATTACAATAGTCCAGTCTGGATAGAACAAGAGCTTGTATAAGGAGATGTGTAGCTCCGATAGGAAGCGCCTGATCCTCCTGATGTTGTATAAGGCAAATCTGCAGGACCGGGCAGTTCTAGTAATGTGGTCTGTGAAGTTCAGTTGATCATTAATTACAACTCCAAGGTTCCTGGCTGACCTTGATGGAGTTATGGATGACGGGTCTAGCTGAATAGTGAAGTTGTGATGAAGTGTTGGGTTGGCCGGGACCACAAGTAGCTCTGTCTTCGCAAGGTTAAGTTGAAGGTGGTGGTCTTTCATCCAGCCAGAGATGTGTGTCTTTCAGGCTGAGATGCGAGACGCTCCCGTCGGATCATCAGGCTGGAATGAGAGGTAGAGTTGTGCGTCATCAGCGTAGCAGTGATGGGATAAACCATGTTTCTGGATGACAGATCCTAGTGATGTCATGTAGATGGAGCAGAGAAGCGGTCCCAGCACTGAGCCCTGAGGCACTCCAGTGCCTAGATGTTGGTCTTGGACTCCTCACCCCTCCACGACACTCTGAAGGACCTGACTTAAACCACTGGAGACTTAAACCGGTTCCCGAGGTGCCCTTCATCTTTAGGATTGACAGGAGGATCTGGTGGTTCACTGTGTCAAACACAGCCGACAGATCCAGCAAGAGGAGAACTGAGGATTTGGAAGCTGTTCTTGAGTCTCAGAGCTTCAATTATCGAGAGCAGGGCAGTCTCAGTTGAGAGACTCTTTTGTCAAAAAAGCAGAGATCTGGTTGAAAACAACTCATTCAAGTGTTGAGGAATGGAAGAAGGGATACCGGTCTGTAATTTTCCAGATGTGCTGAATTTAGAATAGGTTTCAGTGGAATGAGCGGCCAGATCACATTAAGGCGAGACACGGCAGGCAAAAACATCATTTTTTTTTCACTGGGGAATTTTGAGATTTTGGGATATTTGTCATCAATAACATGTATTCTTTCAGACTTGTGTTGAAAAAAACTCCGAAATACACATTTAGGTCTTTATTTTACCACACTTTGTCTGCTTGCGTCTGTAGATTTCTCATAAATTCATCAAAAGTTGGCGTTTTAAATCCTCGCGCTGCTCCGCGCTCTCTGTCTGCACCCCGTCACCACACACACCGTTAGAAAGCTCTCTCTCTCCTGTACAATGCTGTCGGATCCAAATATGGTCATTTCCGTGTTATCAGCAACCAATCGTGAAAGTAAAAGAGGGGATTTAACTCTAAATGCGCAATCTCATTGGCTGATGCAAATATGCCAAGCCTGTTTTCTCAAAATTACTTTTCTCTCATACTCCAGGTTCGAAATCTCCACTTCAGTAGCACCTATATACACCAAATTTTCCAGTCCTGTACCTAGTTATATTATGAAGACAGGGGGATTTGTAAATATATTATTACTAGCCTGATTTATATAACATTTTATTCCAAAAAACATGGTCAAAATTAATTTTTTTTAAGGCTATTGACAGTATATTCTGATTTACAGGATAACAAAAGTAGATATCCATAAATCCCGCTGTAATTTTCCCCCCCCCATCTAATATGTGAACACAATGAAAAAAATATTTTGAGCCTGGCTTTATCCAATACTCAGATTTCGTCTTTTAAACTATATGCAAATTAGTGCATATTTAATTAGAGAATGCCTAATTTGCATATTTAAACATTAAATTACAGAAAACTTGTAATACATTTTTTCTCATCTTACTCTAGGTAATCAACTGGGAATGTTTCATGGTGAAATCTGCTAGTTAAAATGTTTACCCTATTCACCTGTAGTGTCTCGCCTTAAGGGTTTTCTGTTAGAGCGGTGTGTGTTAACGGCCCCTAAGTTAATAACTAATGATCTTTGCAATGGAAGTGAATCAATCAAAAGTAACTTTAGCTGGACAATAACTTTATTCTAGAGCTGCTGTAAAGCCAAAACAATCTCTGTTACTGTAATCTCCTGTTATCACTGTAAAGCTGCTTTGAAACGGTCTATATTGTTAAAGTGCTGTATAAATGGAGACTTGACTTGTGTTGAGAGCTGATCAGGTGGAGGAAGTGTGGATGAGACCAAAGAGGGTAGGCGAGAGTGTGCGCTGAAAGGTGACCTGTGGAGGAGTGTGTGTTGTGTCCTGATCCAGGTTGAGGTTGAGAGTGAGGATGAAGGGATCAGGGGTGTGCAGTGGAGTGACCAGTGTGTGGTCAGTGGAGCAGTGGCGCGTGTCAGTAAGGTCCAGATGGTTACCTGATTTGAAAGTAGCCGCAGTAGATACGCAGAAAGCAATATGCCTTGACAACATCTATAACAACATCTAGCCAGTTTGTGTGTGACATGTGCGTCAAGCATCAGCCTCTTCACACTGTAGGACGCACCACCAACAACAACTGTGACCAGATCTGTCGTGTCGACTGCTCTGACCATATACAAAATGGGTTTTAATAGGATTGGTGATAGTAATTAAATGTGATTCAAATGAGTTGTTGTCACACAGAGATGGTAATGGATAGAATTTCCAATCGTTTGAGATGAACAGACCAGTAGCTCCACCGCTTCGGGTCAGGCGAGGGGTGTGTGAGAAGGTGAAGTGATGGAGAGCTCTGGTCCTCTGGTCTGACCCAGTCCTCAGTCAGTGTGGCAGTGACCCAGGCATCAGTCAGGGGTCCCAGGCCTCAGTCAGTGTAGCAGTGACCCAGGCATCAGTCAGGGGTCTCAGGCATCAGTCAGTGTAGCAGTGACCCAGGCATCAGTCAGGGGTCCCAGGCCTCAGTCAGTGTAGCAGTGACCCAGGCATCAGTCAGGGGTCCCAGGCCTCAGTCAGTGTGGCAGTGACCCAGGCATCAGTCAGGGGTCCCAGGCCTCAGTCAGTGTAGCAGTGACCCAGGCATCAGTCAGGGGTCCCAGGCCTCAGTCAGTGTGGCAGTGACCCAGGCATCAGTCAGGGGTCTCAGGCCTCAGTCAGGGGTCCCAGGCCTCAGTCAGTGTGGCAGTGACCCAGGCATCAGTCAGTGGTCTCTGACTGATGAGGCCTGGGACCCCTGGGACCCCTGGGAGGCTTGTCAGGGGTCCCAGGCCCCAGGCCTCAGTCAGTGTGGCAGTGACCCAGGCCTCAGTCGGGGTCCCAGGCCTCAGTCAGTGTGGCAGTGACCCAGGGCTCAGTCAGGGGTCCCAGGCCTCAGTCAGTGTGGCAGTGACCCAGGGCTCAGTTAGTGTGGCAGTGACCCAGACCTCAGTCAGTGTGGCAGTGACCCAGGCCTCAGTCAGTGTGGCAGTGGCCCAGGCCTCAGTCAGTGTGGCAGTGACCCAGACCTCAGTCAGTGTGGCAGTGACCCAGGCCTCATTCAGGGGTCCCAGGCCTCAGTCAGTGTGGCAGTGACCCAGACCTCAGTTAGTGTTGCAGTGACCCAGACCTCAGTCAGTGTGGCAGTGACCCAGGCCTCAGTCAGTGTGGCAGTGACCCAGGCCTCAGTCAGTGTGGCAGTGACCCAGGCCTCAGTTAGTGTGGCAGTGACCCAGACCTCAGTCAGTGTGGCAGTGACCCAGGCCTTAGTTAGTGTGGCAGTGACCCAGGCCTCAGTTAGTGTGGCAGTGACCCAGACCTCAGTCAGTGTGGCAGTGACCCAGGCCTCAGTCAGGGGTCCCAGGCCTCAGTCAGTGTGGCAGTGACCCAGGCCTCAGTTAGTGTGGCAGTGACCCATACCTCAGTCAGTGTGGCAGTGACCCAGACCTCAGTCAGTGTGGCAGTGACCCAGGCCTCAGTCAGGGGTCCCAGGCCTCAGTCAGGGGTCCCAGGCCTCAGTCAGGGGTCCCAGACCTCAGTCAGTGTGGC
>JAULUF010000074.1:2110000-2125000 GCA_031834385.1 Semotilus atromaculatus | reverse complement strand
TTAGCGTCTCCGGTAAATGTATATTGATTAAATAATGTTTAGATGTTTGTGCTGGAAAACAAGACACTGAAGAACAAAATCATATTTTGCAGTGTATGAATTGGACTTGATCTAATTGCAATGATTAACAGTTCACTGGAGATTCATATATTACACAACTATAATGTTCCTCAAACCAATCTTTCATATTTCTTGAATATAGTGAGATGTACTGTGCGAAGTCTTAGATATAGTGCATGAGGCACATGGATGGCTTTCAGGCTGCTTCTGCATACTTTTAGAAAGATTGTAGGAAAAGCAATACCAGTAACAATATAATCTTTTATGGTCCACTGAAGAAAGCTGGAGTGATTTTTGGGTGAACTGTCCCTTTAAGAATGAATCATTTTGATCATGAACATTGATCACTGGTGGGTTTCCCTCAGAACACTACGGGGTAATGAGACGTGTCTCCTGGACAGATGGAACAATCATGGAACAGTTATGAATGCTTCTGAACCAACATACAATACTTAATACACTTGTTTTCTTGAATGAGTCATTTGAATCATTTACTGAGCTGATTCATTCAAGAACAAAACAACTGACTCTGCGTCTCAATGCCCACACTATCCATCCTAAACAGTGTGAGAGATTAAAATAAGTGTGTCCCAAAGCATAGTGTGTTGAAGAGAGTGTGCCGGCCGTCCCGGATGATCTACTATTACCCATGACCCACTCCACTCTGGAGGAGGAACTACAAACACGAGTAAAAAGTGTAAAAAAAAAACTACAAAACATGGTGGATACGGGCCACCGATGGTGAGAGGTTTAGATAAGGGTTTGAGTGACTAATTAAAGTTTAACCTGATAGAAAAATATTTATTTAATGTTATCCGTGTTATATTTCATCTGCAATAACAATGTGGACTTTTGTAAAGATCCGTTTGGCCATTGACTTTTAAATACATCATTATGCATTAATATGAGGAGAGTCTCCGCAGGAAAGACTCGCGGCTGCAGATCAACACGCTTCTGCATTTCTCTCCGATACAGTAGGACATTAAAGGAAATGTGGAGGATTTTATCTTTGACAAGATGATTGACAGGTCAGTTTTTCTTCACTAAAAGAGTACATACTGTGTGTGTGTGAGTGTGTGTGTGTGTGTGAGTGTGTGTGTGTGTGTGTGTGCTCATGTTTATATTACATTGTCCCCACAAGTATAGTAAAACCTGAAATCACCTACATTGTGGGGACCAGCCAGCGGTCATTTTTGAAAATGTAAAAATGCAGCATGTCTCCTGTGATGGGTAGGTTTAGGGACAGGGGCAGTGTGTGTGTGTGTGTGTGTGTGTGTGTGTGTGTGTGTGTGTGTGTAAGGGGACAGAATATACAGTTTGTACAGTATAAAAACCATTACGCCTTTGGAGAGTCCCCACAAAGATGTGTGCGCCTGTTTGTGTGTGTGTGTGAGTGTGTGAGTGTGTATGTGTGTCTGTGTGTGTGTGTGTGTGTGTGAGTGTGTGAGTGTGTGTGTGAGTGTGTGTGTGAGTGAGTGAGTGTGGGTGTGGTGTGTGTGTGTGTGTGTGTGTGTGTGTGTGTGTGTGTGTGTGTGTGTGTGTGTGTGTGTGTGTGTGTGTGTGTGTGTGTGTGTGTGTGTGTGTGTGTGTGTGTGAAGCTTCTACAGAGACAGCTCTGCTAAGGCGAAGCTCATACGTGTCTGATCTGAAGCGCTCGACATGCACAGTGCGTTCGATGATATTTCACATTAAGGCTGTATTATTACTTTTCTTTCTCATGATTCATCAACCCTGAATCTGTGTAGAGCTGTATTTTGCTGTAATAGTCGTTTAGTAAAACGCACACACACATACTATGGCAAGCCGTTTTAACTTTTATTCATTTTCAGGATATGAATCCTTGATATCAACAATTCAATTTTCACTAGTTAAAATTATAATTATTGATATCAGGAATAATATTTCTACTAGTAACAATGGCAATTTTTGATATCAGGAATTACAAATTCACTAGTAACAATGCTAATTCTAGATATCAACATTTACATTTTCACTAGTTAAAATGATCATTCTTGATATCAACAATTGAATTGCAACTAGTAAAAACTATAATTCTTGATATCTGTAATTGTATTTTCACTAGTGAAATGTCACCATAGGCTGCCATTCAAAATCAATTGTTGATATCAAGAATTTAATTCTTACTAGTTGAAATTCCAATTTCACTTATCAGAAATACAATTCTTACTAGTAAAAACCTTTATTTTTGATATCAAGAATTGAATTGTCACTAGTTCAAATGTCTATTCTTGATATCAACAATTGAATTGCTACTAGTAACAATGTTCATTTTTGATATCAATAATTACATTTTCACTAGTGATTGTTACTAGTAAGAAAGCCATTTTAGATATCTGAAATAATATTGATATCAGAAATACATTTTCAGATATCAAGAATAAACATTTTTACTAGTAGCAATTCAACTGTTGATATCAGGAATTCACATTTTTACTAGTAACAATGTAATTCTTGATATCAACAATTGAATTCTTGATATCAAAAATGTAATTCTTGATATCAACAATTGAATTCTTGATATCAAAAATGTAATTCTTGATATCAAAAATGTAATTCTTGATATCAACAATTGATTTTGAATGGCAGCCTATGGTGACATTTCACTAGTGAAAATACAATTGTTGATATCAAGAATGCAATTGTTGATATCAAAAATGTAATTGTTGATATCAATAATTATAATTTTAACTAGTGAAAATTGAATTGTTGATATCAAGGATTCATATCCTGAAAATGAATAAAAGTTAAAACGGCTTGCCATACACACACACACACACACACACACACACATACACACACATGCATAAAGACACACTCAACTGAAGTTACGTCACATTAGTCTTCGGTGTGCGGGTGTTTTGCTCAGTGAGGGGTAAAATTGAAAAGCTGTCGTCGTTGTTAAACAAACAGCACACGGCCGCTGTGTCCAGCAGAGCTCACAAATATCTCTCATATTCTGCAATATCCACCGGTACATGCGGGACTGCGGCGGATAAACACACATCACAGCGTGAGACTGGGTTACTGTACGTCTTCCATTGCAGTCCAGTCGCTCACATGAACTGTGCTTATATTGCTGTATTAATGGGAAAATGGGAAAATTTTCAAGTCAACTTTGATTGAACATTTATTTAATGTTTTTAGTGTGTGATTTGTGCGTAACTGAACTAGATGATGTGCAGCTGTAGTGTGAAATGGAAGCTTTAGCGTTAAGTTCTGCCAGGAAGACTCAATTGCTACGTCACTTATTACCTTCTCATCTATCCAATCATGTCTAATACTTGCGGTATAAAAGGCCGGTACTTACACATGTTTGAGTTCGCAGATGCTGACGCTTTCATTTACCTCCATCCTCCCCACCACCTCCAGGATGGTCCCTTCCCCTCCATCCTCCCCACCACCACCAGGATGGTCCCTTCCTATACCTCCCAGGGGGTCGGCTGCGCCCCTGCCTTCGTCTTCAGGCAGGAAATGCAGAGTCCGGACCCCCGGATTGCGAGCTATGGACGGGGCCTACGCCAAAGAACTTTATTGCTTGCTGGGCTATCAATAAATGTATTTATTGTTACAGTATTTATTCTCCCGAGTCTTTCTGGTAGAACTGGGTCTTCATGACGAAGAAACGCTGGTGTTTTTGTCCTTTGTTGTCAGAAAATGTTGATCATCATCATGAGGACGGTCAAAATAAATAAGCTCTTTTATTTTTATATTCATATATTCATATATTCATTACCAAAATTTGGGACTGTTAACTTAAAAATAACTTGGAGAAAATGCCTTGAGATCATTTGCTTGAGTGTGTGTGAGGCGGGCTACAGGGGCGTCTGGTTCCTGTGTGTTCCCAGACTCTGACAGACGCTGCACACACTCGATGAGTGAGGGAGTTCAGTCTGACTCTGTGTCTGCCGTATGTAAAGACTTGTCAGTTGATAAAAACATGATTTTTCAGGTTTTGACCTCAACATGATATTCTGTGTTTTTAGTTGAAGTGATAGTTCACCAAAACGATCATTCTGCTCTTCCTCATGTCATTCCTAACCTGCTTGAGTTTCATAAAATATAATATTTTGAAGATTGTTAGGAACCATCAGCTCATCTCATTAAAGTTAAAGACAAAACTACAAACATGCACAGACGGAGCGAAGGATGAAACGTGGGAATGGAGATGTCAAGAGAAGGGAAAATGAAGCGGGTGCATTAGTGACACGAGGAGGCGGAGCAGAACGCAGCGTTACCGCGGCAACAAGCAATTAAGCCCTCCTCCAGAGAGCGGCGGGTGTGTGTGAAGAGCTCGACCTTCGGTGACCCGAACACAGACGGCCAGAAGAAAGGATGCTTTAAATGAAGTTAACCCATACAACTTTAGAATGTAGAAATGGACTTCAGCTGAGATTAATAAAGGCTGTAGGAGTGTTGTTCGTTGGTATCTAATGTAGTTAAAGGGATAGTTTCACGCAAACATTAAAATTAGCCTATGATTTACTCACCCTGAAGCCATCCTAGGTGTGTATGACATTCTTCTGTCAGACGAACACAATCAGAGTTATATTAAAAAATGTCCTGCTCCTCTAAGCTGTATAATGGCAGTGAATGGGTTTAAGATTTTGGAAGTCCATCAGAGTCTATCCAACCGTGATAAAAGTGTCCCAAACAACTCAGAGGGGTTAATAAAGGCCTTCTGAAGCGATGCGTTCATGTAAGAAAAATATCCATATTTAAAACTTTATCGACTAAAATAATTAGCTTCCTGCAGATGCCGTACGCAAGAGCAACACTTGCCGTGTGTAGTGTGTAGACACTAGTGATGTGTGAGTAGATGTAGGAGTAGCGTGAGGTTTGACGCCTCTCGTTTGTGGAAGATATTTTATGTTTAAGATGTGATCATATGACAGTATAGTGTTGGTACATGATAGGAGGGCCTCCAAGGATAAATTATGATGAACAAGTCTAAGAATGTTCCACGTATGCTTCAGAACACCATCATTGGCCTAGAAAGATAACATTCTGGGAGGTAAGACTAAAGAGTGAGGATGCCCTCCTTCACCGTCACTCTGTGTGACTGTACGACTGTGTGACTGTACGACTGTGTGACTGTACGACTGTACACCTGTGTGACTGTACGACTGTGTGACTGTATGACTGTACGACTCTGTGACTGTACGACTGTGTGACTGTACGACTGTACACTTGTGTGACTGTACGACTGTGTGACTGTATGACTGTACGACTGTACGACTGCACACCTGTGTGACTCTACGACTGTGTGACTGTATGACTGTGTGACTGTATGACTGTGTGACTGTGTGACAGTCCGACTGTGTGACTGTACGACTGTGTGACTGTACGACTGTACGACTGTGTGACTGTACGACTGTGTGACTGTACGACTGTACGACTGTGTGACTGTACGATTGTACGACTGTGTTACTGTACGACTGTGTGACTGTATGACTGTACGACTGTACGACTGTGTGACTGTACGACTGTGTGACTGTACGACTGTATGACTGTTACTGTACGACTGTGTGACTGTGTGACTGTATGACTGTATGACTGTGTGACTGTACGACTCTGTGACTGTACGACTGTGTGACTGTACGACTGTGCGACTGTACGACTGTGCGACTGTACGACTGTACGACTGTGTGACTGTACGACTGGGTGACTGTACGACTGTGTGACTGTGCGACTGTACGACTGTGTTACTGTACGACTGTGACTGTACGACTCTGTGACTGTATGACTGTGTGACTGTACGACTCTGTGACTGTACGACTGTGTGACTACGACTGTACAACTCTGTGACTACGACTGTACGACTGTGTGACTGTGTGACTGTATGACTGTACGACTGTGTGACTACGACTGTACGAATGTGTGACTGTACGACTGTGACTGTACGACTGTGTGACTGTACGACTGTGTGACTGTACGACTGTACGACTGTGTGACTGTACGACTGCGGGCCTTTTCTTGCAAGAAAATAAACCTCATCAAAGACGATTGAAGATGTTTGTCTCTTATTCAGTGATAGGATGTTGTTTGCCACACACGGTTCAACCAGCGCTGGACGACCACGATCATTACGCTGTGCATCAAGGTCAAGTGTTTTAGTCGATAAAGTTTTAAATATGGATATTTTTCTTACATGAACGCATCGCTCGCATCGCTTCGCCTCAGAAGGCCTTTATTAACCCCTCGGAGCCGTTTGGGACACTTTTATCATGGTTGGATAGACTCTGATGGACTTCCAAAATCATAAACCTATTCACTGCCATTATACAGCTTGGAAGACCAGGACATTTTTGTCCAAGGATGGCTTCAGGGTGAGTAAATCATGGGCTAATTTTAATTTAAAACCAATGATGACTGGTTAACCAATAATGGTAACCATTTACCAAAATGTTACCATTATTTTCTTCTAAAGTTTGATAATTTACATTGAAACAAGAAAAATCAAATTGACAGCGGAAATGAACTTAAATCATTGTATATTCTCTGAGAACATGGCCTGATCTCCACAGTTCTACTTCTTAGGGGGATTTCTCTTGTTTTAGGGAAGATTGGAGCACAAAGTCGCTCCTGATGGAAGGTCTTAATGTGTCCCAGCACACACACATGTGTAGACGGTGTCTGTTCATCATAGTTGAGTGAGCCGCCTGATGATGGCGCGGCTCTTCAGTTCTCCTCCATAAAGCCATCGAGCGTGGAGTGGATCATTTGCTGTAATGTTCCTCTCAGTCGTCTCTGCTCTGCTGTGTTCAGCTCTCGGCCAGTCGCCTCTCCATCTCTGTGTACCTCCGTCTTCTTCCTGACAGATTCAGACCCTTTAACATTAGTTTTCAAACCATGTCTGTCTGTCTGTCTCTCAGTCTGTCTGTCTGTTATATAGCGTTTTCTTACAATACAGAGTGTTTCAAAGCAGCTTTACAGTGATAACAGGAAAATAATGCAACAAAGTTTGCTGCGGAGAGTAATGAGCAAAGTAAGTAATCAGCAATTTTTTTAAATGTATACGATGTTTAATAGGCAGCCAATGCAGTGTTGACAGAACCGAGCTAATATGGTCATATTTCCTGGTTCTGGTAAGAACTCGAGCTGCTGCGTTTTGAACTAGCTGTAGTTTGTTTATTAAGTGTGCAGGGCAACCACCCATTAGAGCATTACAATAATCTAGTCTTGATGTCATAAACGCATGAACTAACTTTGGCTGTCATGTAAAATATGCAGTGTTTTATTTGAAAGAATTGGTATACAAATGTATATAATATAAATATATATAAAATATATATAAAATATAAATGTACAGTATACATATATAGGATTTATACACATAGAGGATACATACACAAGGGCAATAGTGACAAAACATATATAGAAGAATGTCAATTTCAGAGCCACAACAAAAAGAGAGATGAGTCAAAGAGAGATGATTCGTTTCGGAGTGAAAGAGAATGAAAGAGAGATATGGAGCATTTTATGAGTTTTCTTTAAAAGCTGAAAAACTGATCAATCAAACTGTCAGCACCATTTTTCACTCTTTCCTCCTTTAAGAAAGAAACTCTGTGTTATTTAAGCACATCAGTGTGTGTGTGTGTGGGGGGGGGGGGGGGGGGGTGAGTGTGTCAGTGTGTGAGAATGTATGAGTTTTTGAGTGTGTGTGTGTGTGTGTGTGTGAGTGTGTCAGTGTGTGAGAATGTACTGTATGAGTTTTTGTGTGTGTGTGTGTGTGTGTGTGTGTGTGTGTGAGAGTGTGTCAGTGTGTGAGAATGTACTGTATGAGTTTTTGTGTGTGTGTGTGTGTGTGTGTGTGTTTGTGCTCTGAGTATGTGGGTTTTCTGCATGTTTAGTATCTAATACTAGATGATCTACTGCTTCTGTCACAGTGTGAGGTGAACACACTGATTAATGTGTCCCACAATGCAGTGTACTCAACTTGTTCTTCCATTTCCAGTGTGATGAATGAAACACTGATTTAACATCTTTCTTTACTCATTATTTGATAAGACTGACAAAAGCTCTGGCATTTATACACAAAATTGGATTAAACATGCAAAATAACCATTGAGTTTAATGAAACACATGTGAGGATGTAGCATATCCCACTGTTATTCATCACTGCAGAATAGCTTTTCCCACACAGCGAGTGCTTGTGTGAAAGGTTGGTGCTTCAGTTGTGCATGACATCATCACTGCAGTAATTATTTTGGTTTAATTAGCAGCCATAGATGGGATATCAGCCACGATAATGACACAGCAGTCACCCAATCACATCACTGAGGCCTCAGCGCTCCAGCCAATCACATTAGAGCATTGAGAGTGCAGGCCCCTCCCCCTCTCAGCCTGAGTTCAGCTGCCTCCGACGGCGGAGAGACGGAAAACACTGGCGGGAGCTTCCCGGTAAAGATCAATTCTGAATAGGATTCAAACTGTGTTAGACAGACAGAGAGACAGACAGCATGAAAGTATCTTCATATCTTCAGTCATTTTGCTTCTCCAGTAAATGTATCTTGATTTACAAATGTTTAAAGGGGTCATTAACTTGATTGGTTTATTATTTTATGTTTCCTGGGGTGCCCTTATAATGTTAGTGTGATTTTTACATAATTTTTTTTCCTAGTCTGATTTTAGCCTCTGATTTGAACACTCTGTTTGAAGGGGCGTGTCTGTGTGAGACTTCAGGGTAAACGCCCACTGCTGTGATTGGCTGTGAAACTTCAGGGTAAATGTTCACTGCTGTGATTGGCTGTGAGATTTCAGTGTAAATGCCCATTGCTGTGATTGGCTGTGAGACTTCAGGGTAAATGTTCACTGCTGTGATTGGCTGTGAGACTTCAGTGTAAATGCCCATTGCTGTGATTGGCTGTGAGACTTCAGGGTAAACGCCCATTGCTGTGATTGGCTGTGAGACTTCAGGGTAAACGCCCATTGCTGTGATTGGCTGAGACTTCAGGGTAAACGCCCATTGCTGTGATTGGCTGTAAGACTTCAGGGTAAACGCACACCGCTGTGATTGGCTGACATGTTTGCATATGGAATAAGTATTATAAGTGGAACTCTCTCTAAAACTTTTAGCACGCTTTTACTTTTACAGCTATGGAGATTAACGAATTGTGAAAAGTAATGATCATAGTATTATATGTAGATCTATTCCCACCACATGAAAGGTTGCAGTGATGAGCATTGAGCAGATGAAAGAGTCTTTTGATCACTTTTTGTATATAATTTAATCACAGTTTAAATAAGATTGTTTTCATCCTACTAAGAGAAACAAAGTGAAGTTGATCGTTTAGTCACTAGCTTGATTTGCTGATGCATAAACAGAATTGAATGATTTTGAGAGAAAGATAATCTGTCTGAACTTGAATAATTACACATCAGAAATCACTGATCACAGATCAGGCATTAGAATAAACATACTTACATGTTTCTGGTGTTGCTGGCAGATCCATATCGTAAAAGTCTGTTTGCAAAGCCTGCGCCGAAATTGCGACTGATTTACCAAATAATTCACAGTGAAATGCAACGAATATTAATAATGCACTGCTGAGACTTTCACATTGTTGAAAAAACAACAACACTTTCCTAGCATTAGGATCATTTGGAAGGTAATGGTATTGATCCTGTGTCAATCTTTACACGTTCTCATGTTACTATTCACAAACGCTCCAGTGGGCGGAGCCAAAGACTCGGGATGTAGACGTAGACTATGATATTCTTCTGCAAAGCCGGTCTTTCGCTGCCCTGTGACGTCATAAGTCACCACTTTTTACATCCTGTAGTTTTCTGGCCTTGGTTTCAATAAAAGCATTTTTTTTCAAGGAAGTATTTAGTTTTAAAACTTACAGGGTATTTTTTTTATAGTATAACGACCACTTAACTGTCAAAAGATCTAGGACAATTCTCAGATCTTGACCCCTTTTAAATATGTGTGCTGGAAAACAAGACAGAAATACTGACGAAGAACAGTATTTTAGCAGTGTGAGGTACATCAGAACACAAGAAGAGCTTTAGAGCTTCAGACAGACAGAAAGACAGGAGGGTTTATCCCGGGTTCGCTGGAGCGACAGGGATCAGGCAGTATTAAAGCTCACAGGTACAGCGGGAGAGAGAGCGATTACAAGTCAAGTCAAGTCAAGTCAAATATATTCATATAGCGCTTTTCACAATACAGATTGTATCAAAGCAGCTTCACAGTATCAATCAAAACAACATAACAATGTTCGTTTTATTAGTGGAAAAAAGACATCCACGTTTGGTAGGGCTGATCAATGGTATTAATGATTGGTTAATTAATTTGAATATCCCCAACTGAGCAAGCCAAAGGCAACAGTGGCAAGGAACCGAAAATCTCCTAAAACTCCATCAGGTGACCCAATGGAGAAAAAAAAACCTTGGGACAACCCAGGCTCAGTCGGGGGCCAGTTCTCCTCTGGCGTTTATGAACTAGAGGCCGGATTTACAGTAACTGTAAGATAAAAAAAATATATGAATGCTGGCTGGCTGGCTGAATAAATGCGTCTTTAGTCTAGTTTTAAACTGGGACAGCGAGTCTGAGCAACAAACAATATCAGGAAGGCTATTCCAGAGCTTCGGAGCTAAATGTGAAAATGCTCTCCCTCCTTTGATGGATCTGGATTTCCTAAATATGACCAGAAGCCTCGAATTTAGTGATCTTAAAGAGCGTGATGGATTATAGGGCGGTAGAAGATCCGTTAAATAGACTGGAGCTAAACCATTTAGAGCTTTATAAGTCAAAAGCAATACCTTGTAATTAATACGGAACTTTATAGGTAACCAATGAAGTGATGATAAAATCGGTGTTATATGATCATATTTTCTTGATCTAGTAAGAACTCTAGCGGCTGCATTTTGGACTAACTGTAGCTTGTTTATTGAAGATGCAGGACAACCAGCTAATAAAGCATTACAGTAATCTAGTCTCGAGGTCATGAACGCATGAACTAACTTTTCTGCATCAGAGACTGATAGCATATTACGTAGCTTAGCAATGTTTCTAAGGTGGAAAAAGGCTGTTTTTGTAACATATGAAATATGCTTTTCAAAAGACAGGTTGTAGTCTAATATATCACCCAGGTCTTTTACTGTAGCGGATAAAGTAACAGGGCATCCTACTATGTTAAAGTTGTGCTGTGAGAGGTTTTGTGGGCGGTTTTTAGAACCGATAAGTATTACCTCTGTCTTGTCTGGATTTAATAAAAGAAAATTACGCGTCATCCAATCTTTTATATCTTTAACACAATCTGTCAATTTGGATAATTTCGCGTATTCATCTGGCCGTGATGAAATATATATTTGAGTGTCATCAGCATAACAATGGAAACTAATTCCATGTTTCCTTATGATATTATCAAGTGGCAGCATATATATTGAGAATAATAGAGGGCCTAACACAGATCCCTGTGGCACTCCATAGTTTGCCGGAGTTATGATCGATTTTTCTCCATTTAAATAGACGAAATGGTAGCGGTCAGATAAGTATGACCTGAACCAGCTTAATGCTTGTCCTTGAACACCAGTGTAATTTTGTAGTCGATCTAAGAGTATTGTGTGATCTATAGTATCGAACGCAGCACTAAGATCAAGTAAAACTAGTATTGAGAGACAGCCTTGGTCCGAAGCTAAAAGCAAATCGTTTGTGATTCTAACAAGCGCAGTTTCAGTGCTATGATGTGGCCTGAATCCAGACTGAAACTTTTCATAGATGTCATTTTCTTGCAAGAAAGAGCCCAGTTGAGCGGACACAACTTTTTCTAGTATTTTAGACATAAATGGAAGATTTGAAATGGGTCTGTAATTTGCTAGGTTATTTGGATCTAATTGTGGTTTCTTAATAAGAGGTTTTATAACTGCCAGCTTGAACGTTCTTGGAACATGACCTAAAGATAAAGATGAGTTAATAATATTGAGAAGAGGCTCTTCCACTATAGGTAACACTTCTTTCAGTAGTTTAGTTGAAATTGGATCTAATAAACATGTTGTTGTTTTAGATGAAGTGATAAGTTTATTTAACTCTTTTTGTTCTATAGTTGTAAAGCATTGTAATTGTTCTTGCGGGGTGATAATTGCGGCTGAATTATAAGGCGCGAGCAAAGATTGAACGTTTACAATTGTGGTTCTGATGCTTTCAATTTTCTCTGTGAAGAAGTTCATAAAATCATTACTACTAAACTGTAACAAGGTATTTTGTTCAGACGACGTCTGTTTATTTGTTAGTCTAGCCACGGTATTAAATAAAAACCTTGGATTGTTTTGGTTGTTTTCTATTAATTTGCTGAGGTGCTCAGCCCTGGCCGTTTTTAGGGCCTTTTTATAACGTGACATACTGTCTTTCCACGCGATTCTAAAGACCTCTAAATTAGTTTGTTTCCATTTACGATCTAAATTACAGGTTTCTCTCTTTAAAACATACGTAGTATTATTGTACCATGGTGCTATACTTTTCTCTCTGACCTTTTTTAATCTAATGGGTGCCACAATATCCAATGTTCTAGAGAGAATGGTGCTCATAGTGCTAGTTAGTTCGTCTAGTTCATCTGTTCGTTTGGGTTCAGGCAGCAGCTGAGATAGATCAGATAAGCTATTTGAGAAATTATCTATGGTGGATGGAAGAATTGTTCTACCTGGTCGATAACGTGGCGCAGCATGACATATTACAGCAGTACGTAATATGCAAGTTACCATGTAATGGTCAGTGACATCATCACTTTGTGGAATAATATCTATATCGGTTGGATCGGTTCCATATGATATAATTAAATCGAGTGTACGATTAAGACGATGAGTTGGTCCGGTGACGTTTTGTTTGACCCCGAAGGAGTTTAGTAAATCTGTAAACGCAGCCCCTAACGCATCATTTGAATTATCTACGTGTATGTTAAAATCTCCAACAATTAATGCTTTATCGACGTTGACCAATAGATCTGCAAACTCTTTTAGGAAATCGGCGTAAGGCCGTGGAGGTCTATATATGGTAGCCAAGGCTAGAGATAATTAAGTGTGTGTCTATCCAGATCCAGAGCCGAACACACACACACACTTCACCAGATCCAGAGCTGAACACACACACACTTCACCAGATCCAGAGCCGAACACACACACATGCTTCACCAGATCCTGAGCTGAACACACACACACACACACACTTCACCAGATCCAGAGCCGAACACACACACACACACACACACACACACACACACTTCACCAGATCCTGAGCCGAACACACACACACACACACTTCACCAGATCCTGAGCCGAACACACACACATGCTTCACCAGATCCTGAGCTGAACACACACATACACTTCACCAGATCCAGAGCCGAACACACACACACACTTCACCAGATCCTGAGCCGAACACACACACACACTTCACCAGATCCTGAGCCGAACACACACACACAAACATGCTGCACCCGATCCTGAGCCGAACACACACACACACACACATGCTGCACCCGATCCTGAGCCGAACACACACACACACACACATGCTGCACCCGATCCTGAGCCGAACACACACACATGCTGCACCCGATCCTGAGCCGAACACACACACACACTTCACCAGATCCAGAGCCGAACACACACACACACTTCACCAGATCCAGAGGCGAACACACACACACACTTCACCAGATCCAGAGCCGAACACACACACACACTTCCCCAGATCCTGAGCCAAACACACACTTCATCAGATCCTGAGCCGAACACACACACATGCTTCACCAGATCCTGAGCTGAACACACACACACACTTCCCCAGATCCTGAGCCGAACACACACACATGCTTCACCAGATCCAGAGCCGAACACACACACACACTTCACCAGATCCTGAGCCGAACACACACACACACACACACTTCACCAGATCCAGAGGCGAACACACACACACACACTTCACCAGATCCAGAGCCGAACACACACACACACTTCACCAGATCCTGAGCCGAACACACACACATGCTTCACCAGATCCAGAGCCGAACACACACACACACTTCACCAGATCCTGAGCCGAACACACACATGCTTCACCAGACCGTGTGTGTGTGTGTGTGTGTGTGTGTGTGTGAGAGAGAGAGTGTGTGTGTGAGAGAGTGTGTGTGAGAGAGTGTTTGTGCATGTGTGTGAGAGAGTGTGTGTGTGAGAGAGCGTGTGTTGGAAATGCTTCAGGCATCATCTGTCTTCCTAATATAGGTTTGTAATGATGGCTGTGTGGTCTAGATGTCCACCACATCTCGAGGAAACACTGCAGGGTATATGAATCAATTATAAAACTGAAACAAATCACAAACGCATTAAAATATTTGCAGGGTTTCCAGAATCAGTGGCATGGACACACACCTCCAGCACAGCAGAGCTGAAGTGTCTGAACCTGAGTGAGATGAAACATTAATAAAGTGTGGTTTAGTGGTTAAAGATCCGGCTGTAGAGTTGAACTCCTCAGACTGGTGTGAAAGGACTGGTCCTGCTGGAAACACCACTGTGAGTCACTTCGGATGAAAGTGTCTGGAAATGAATAAACGAACGTGTAGTTTTACAGCAGACTTCAGTTCATCCGCTCTTCCTCTGGAGGATTCCCAGATCTGCTGAAAGCGATGATGAATACGGGAATCCCGGATCCGTGGCACTCTCTTCAGGACTGTCTATTCTGTGTGTGTGTGTGTGTGTGTGTGTGTGTGTGTGTGTGTGTTTGTGTCTGAGTGTGTGTGTGTGTGTGTGTGTCTGAGTGTGTGTGTGTGTGTGTGTGTGTGTGTGTGTGTGGGTTGGTTTATGTGATTTATGAGGACACAAATTTGTATAATGACATGTGTATTACACTGGTATTACAACTTATGGGTGGTTTATGAGGACACTTCAAAAGTCCTCATAAATCAAATGGCTTAA
>JAULUF010000074.1:2072500-2102500 GCA_031834385.1 Semotilus atromaculatus | reverse complement strand
TGAGGCATGGGTCTGGATGTGAATCTGGTCTAGGCGATTCTTTCTAATCACAACTAATCTTTTCTTCCAGGTTCAAGCTGGCGGCAGAAGGATGTCTTTTCATGTTTCGGAAACATGTTGAAAGTTCAAATAAGATGTTTTCGTTTTCATGTTGTTCATACTGTTGTGTTTTTGCCTCCTTTCAGTCGTCAGCCACAGAAGATCGATTTCTTGCTCTACTTCAAAAACCAAGCTTGGCCAAATTTGCCAGTAACGAGCCCCGTCCGCGAACAGGCCACGCCCACTCACAGGACTAGCCAATCAGAACGACTGCTGTTCCTCTAGCCCCTCCCACTCGAGTCAGCCCCTCCCCCCTAATCTTCCCACGTGGTTTCCTAACTCTTGTGTCTTCTTACTAACCAAACAGCTTCAGATTCTTCCAGTTTACTTTTCATTTTGACCTGTTTGTGTTCCTTTGAAACGACTAACATCGTGTCATTCACGGAATGTGGGCCATCTGTTGTTTTCTTCAGAATTAACTTGCGTACTGACGTACTAACCATAATAACAATACTGTTGTCATGTTTTTCTTTTGGTTGACAAATCCTTCAATGAAGAGAAAAAATTCTGTAAATTTGGATCTTTATTCCTTTGGGCAAAAACAAAATCATGAAAATAAAGAGCCAGGCTGGTTTAACCTGTTAACTGTCCATCGCTCAGAAGATCTGAGCGTTTGCAATTCATGAAGGCTTTGGAAAATAAATGTGTACAAAACTTTATTGTATACATATTTTACAAAATAATTTGGCCTGTAAGATCGCATACGTCTAACCAATTTATGGTCCAAATTTTAAGTTGATATCACAAAAATTTTGCCGGCGACATGTTTTCAAGTTCAGTTTCCATTGTAACGAAGTGTTCAATTTCAAACCGGTTTTCACAGGAGGAGTTTTGAGCGTTTAAGCTTCCGAACGACTATTCTGGATAATCCCTGAAGGCAATAGGACAGACAGTTAACAGGCTACGACTGCTGCCTTTTAAAAGACCTTTATTGACTTCACGATTTGTCATTATTCTATATATTTTCTTTCCCTTCCCTTGTTTTTTTCCTAAAGCACTCAGGCATTGGACACGCTATGGTAAACAAACTGCATTATATGGTAGATATCATTCTAATTGTCTTCTACTTTGGTTTGCCCTGGATTTCCGTTTCCTATTTCTATTCTGTTTGCTTATACTGACTACACAAATTCCCATTGGTATCACGGTAGCAATGAAACTACAGAGATTCACTCTTGTCTCATTCGATCATCCTTTTCACTTTGTTTTGTCCATCCTACGCCCTCCCTTCCCTCCAGGAACCAGATCTAGAGTTACATATTTTATTTATTATGTTGAATTAGTTCATGAAGAACTTGCAGAGTAATATAACCTCGAGTCTCACGATGAGAGTTTTACTGTATGTTTAACCGTTTGAGGTGGTGATGATCCAGTGGCAGACAGTATGGATGTAGCGCTCATGAAACTGGCCAGAATATTAATATTAATATGAGATATTGAGCTGAGAAACTCCTTCTGGTTCTCAGCATCTCGATCCATCATCAGCAGGACTGATATGCGGCTCAAGGTGATGATCCTCGTGTCTCCGGCTGGATTTACTAGGACTGGTTCAGAGTGGGTCGTAAAACACCCGTTACGAGATTCACCGGATCCGAGAGCGAGCGAGTTCTGTTCTGGATGGACTCAGAGTTTCCTCGGACTCAACCAAAGCCAGGCCTTTACTCACTGAAGTCAGGCTGAGAGATGGTTTCATTAGTGCACATACCCATAGGACAACTAACCTAATTATTAAACATGAACAATTCATTATCGCTGAAGCTCAGTAGCTATAGAACTTCCCAGGGTTATCGATGCGGGAAGATTTACTCTGACATGCAGGTGAGAAACGGACGGCAGATCTTCACCAAAACAAACCCTGCTGGTTCACTATCAGTTAAATGCTATTACAGTGGTTATCTGAACTGGCTTTTATTTTTAGACTTTCAGTTTTCATTTGAATTTTATTATAAGTTTTAGTCATGTTGTTGTGTGCGTTTGTCATTTAATTTTTTTTATTAATCAATATTTTTGTAATTTGATATATATATATTTAGCTGTAATGTTTATTTTAGTTTTACTTTTCATAATTTTAGTTTCAGTTAGGTGCTATAAGACAGTATTTATAAATTTCATTTACATTTTTTTTTGGACAAGTTTTACATCTAATATTTTTATTTCACTTTTCCTATTAGTAATTTTACTACTTCAACGTCAACATAATATATATATATATATATTTTTATTGTCGTTACGGACAAATTAGGGATAAAAGTAAACAATAACATTTTATTTCAGTTTTACCCTTACTAATTTTAGCACTTCAACTCAATAGTGTTTATTTCAGTTAGTTGCCGGAGCAACATTTCTAATTTTCAGTTTTACATCAATATTCACATTTATATTTTAATGACCAGTTTAAAACACACTGTGAACTCAGTGTGAGGCGTGTGTCTCAGAGAGCATGTGCTTTACTGCCTGTCACTGGACTCGTCACACACTAGGCTCCGCCCCCTGCCCCGCCCAGCGCTGCACAGAATCAGGAGAATCTCCAGAATGTAGGAACTGTGTTCATTAACATCAATACTAACTCAATAACGACACTCTAACACACTCTTACTTTGGTATTTGTGTATGTATATGTTGCCCAGCACATATACATATATGCATATTTATGAACCTACTGAGATGCATCAAGCCACGCCCCCAGTAATAGGAATAATTTAACATCAGTAAAGACCCTGCCTGGGAATAATAAAGGTGGCGAGGGCTAGCATGATTGACAGGACTCTGGCTCCTTCAGGATGATGTAATCAGCCCGGGCCGCTAGCATTAGCATGCAATTATACAAACCTAATGAACTCTGGCAGGGGTTCGGCGCCCTAGAATAACAATATTTCAGGCCGGTCTGGGAGAACGAGCGATCGGGTTATTTGGCCCAATGCAGGCTGGGTAATTGTCATTCGGACAGTCGTAGATGACTGACAGCTCTCAGCGCAGATGAACGTTAGCATCGCTCATTTACACTCATCTGTGTGACGTTCCCGAGTCCTTTTGTGTGCATGCTTTCATCCGCTTGCAGCGAGAGGGAGTCTGCGATGCCCAAGCCGAAAGAGTCTCGGCTTGCACGCAAACCTGTGGACTTCAAGTGCTCATTTTGTTGTGTCCCACCTTCAGATTTAACCCCTTAATCAACTAAATGCCCCTTTCTTGCCATCTGTGCCGTGATGTGACTCAGTTTGGACTCCTCTCTGCCATCGGCTGCTGAGCGCTTTTGCTCAGACGTTTGATTGTGTCCATTGGTTGAACATTTCCATTTTGACGCCATCTTCATTTGCTCCTCCAACTGCATGGCTTCTTCCCCATGTTGTGATGGTTTTTGGATGGTTCATTTTCCTTCCTCTTAACCTCAAAACCCACCAAACGTGACAATTCAAACTCTTTGTTGAATCAAATCGCAAAGGATTTCACCAATTGACTGCTACTACTCTACTAAATGACTAAAACCCAAATTCTGTTACTAATCCGAATGAAACCTTTGTTGTAACTGTACTAACAACCATTTTTGTGTCTGACCTGCTGTTATTTACTAAAGTACTAACCTCCAACCCCACACATAAGAGCGGCTCACGCAGTCCCTCCTCCTCCTCCTCTTCCTCCTCCTGACCCTTCAGTCTCACTAACTCACGGATCCTTTGGCTAGTTCAGTTCTCTCGACTCGCTCGCCGACTCCCCGGGACGTTGTCCAGCTGCCAGCCACTGCGGTGATTCCCTTCGAGGGTTGATTCTGAGAATAATAAATTGGTTTTCATTGCAACGTGCAATTTCTCCTTTGTTTTTAATAGGTAAAGGTAAGTTATTGTCAAGAATATAAGGACAAAAGGCCAGATGGCTGAAACTGAAGCATCTGGAGATCAGGTAAGGGCGATCACTGACTTTTGAGGACAACATGATGCCCTTCGGTTCGGCTGAGCTTACTGCAGTCTTTTGTTGTGTGTGGTTTCGGGATTTACTAGTTCACCTCAAAAATCATTCTGTCATCATTTAAAGAGAACAAAAGAAGATGTCTCTGTTTTTTTTTGTCTATGCAATGAAAGTCAAAGTTGCCCAGACAGCAACATAGTGTCATCCCAGATCCGGCCCACATCTGGGCCATGTGGAATCCATGTGTACCAGATCGGCCCACATCTGGGCCGTGTGGAATCCATGTGTACCAGATCGGGCCCACATCTGGGCCGTGTGGAATCCATGTGTACCAGATCGGGCCCACATCTGGGCCGTGTGGAATCCATGTGTACCAGATCGGGCCCACATCTGGGCCGTGTGGAATCCATGTGTACCAGATCGGGCCCACATCTGGGCCGTGTGGAATCCATGTGTACCAGATCGGGCCCACATCTGGGCAGTGTGGAATCCATGTGTACCAGATCGGGCCCACATCTGGGCCGTGTGGAATCCATGTGTACCAGATCGGGCCCACATCTGGGCAGTGTGGAATCCATGTGTACCAGATCCGGCCCACATCTGGACCGTGTCGAATCCATGTGTACCAGATGTGGGACCATTTTGTCTGGGTGATTGGACCTCAATATTTTTCAAAAGATATTTTGTGTTCAACACAATAAAGAAAGTCATACAGGGTTTGAACGACATTAGGGCGAGAAAATTATGACAAAATGATCAGTTTAAGGTTAATTTTTTAGGTATTTTGTCTTGTAATATTAATTTTAGTCAATCTTACATTGACTGACGGGACTTCTTATCGTAGTGTGAGTGCATTGATAATATCTGTTGTGTAGCAGTTAATAGCAGTTTTGTTTGATCGGTGTGTTTAAATCAAAATCACTTAGTGATATAATGATCTCTCTGTTATGTCTCTCTGTTATGTCTCGTCTTTGGTACCGTTGACAGTCAAAAACCCTTTATTCATTGAGGAGATGAACTGGTGCTGGTCCTTTCCGCAATGAGTGTTTTACACCGTCGGGTTATAGTTGTCTTTTGTGCGGTTAAAACCACTTTGAATCTTGCCTGAATCTTGTTTTTTGAGTTACAGCAGAAATCCGCTGCACTATAACATTTTGGTGTCTCCTTTATAAAACTGTGGATCCTTACTAAAAGTGTATGTGCGGCAAAAAATATTCAGACTTATAAACCCGTGTGTACGCCAGAGCCTGCTCAAAATTCTCTTTGTAAACCCAAAAGTCAAGTCAAGTCATCTTCATTTATATAGCGCTTTTAACAATGTAGATATAATTTAAGGTAACAGAGATTGTTTTGGCTTTATAGCGGTTCTTGAATAATATTATTTTCAGCTAAAGTTAGTTTTGATTGATTCACTTCTGTCGAAATGATCATTTGTTATTAAATTAGGGGCTGCTAAGACGAAGCTGTTCTCTCTAAACAGACTTTAAACTGAACCTGTGATAAACGCTGATGGTGTTCACATGCGCATTAAGAACTGATTCTATAGTTATGTGCGTTTGAATATATGTGCGTAGGTTTGTAATTCCCAAACTACTTGTCTTGCCTATACATTTTTATATAATTACAATCTTTGTTTTTTCAGAATTTAGTAGTAGGAAACTACTAGTCATCCAATTGTTTATATCAGCTATGCATTCCGTTAATTTTGTGACTTGGTAAGTTTCGTTAGGTTTTGAAGAAATATAGAGCTGAGTATCATCGGGATAACAGTGAAAGCTAATTCCTCCTAATGGCAGCATGTACAGAGTGAACAGCAGCGGTCCCAGTACTGAGCCTTGTGGTACGCCATACTGAACTTGTGATCGATAAGACATCTCTTCATTTACTGCTACAAACTGATAACGGTCAGATAAGTAAGATTCAAACCATGCTAGTGCAATTCCACTAATGCCAACATAGTTTTCTAGTCTATTTAAAAGAATGTTGTGGTCAATTGTGTCAAATGCAGCACTATGAAATGCAGCACTATGATATGAAGTAACACTAATAGAGAGATACAATCACGATCGGATGATAAAAGCAAATAATTTGTGACTCTAACGAGAGCTGTCTCGGTACTATGATACGGTCTAAATCTGGACTGAAAATCCTCCAGATATAATTTCTTTCAAGAAAGGAACACAATTGTGAGGATACTGTTTTTTCTAATATCTTTGACAGAAAAGGCAGATTCGAGATCGGCCTGTAATTGACTAATTCTGTATAATCAAGTTGCGTTTTTCTAACAAGCGGTTTTATCATAGCCAGCTTAAAGGTTTTTGGTACGTATCCTAGAGACAAAGATGAATTAATGATATTAAGAAGAGGTTCTATGACATCTGGAAGCATCTTTTTCAGTAGCTTAGTCGGTATAGGGTCTAACATACAAGTTGTCGATTTAGATTAACGAGTTTGCAAAATTCTTCCTCTCCTATAGCAACAAATGAATAAAATGTTTCCTCATGGAGCCTACAATGCATTCCCGGATGCAATACTGTAGTAGACGGTTGCATAGTTATAATTTTGTCCCTGATATTATCAATCTTATAAGTGAAGAAGTTCATAAAGTCATTACTGCTGTGTTGCTTGGACACTTCTGGGCTTGAAGCTTTCTTTTTCGTTAGTTTAGCCACTGTTTCAAATAAATACCTAGGATTATGTTTATTTTCTTCTATTAGGGTTGAAACATAAGCAGATCTAGCAGCTTTTAAGGCATCTCTGTAAGCAATCGAGCTCTCTTTCCATGAAGCCCGAAATACCTCTAGTTTTGTTTTCTTCCATTTGTGCTCCATTGTTCTGGCTGCTCTCTTAAGGGCCTGAGTGTGCTCGTTGTACCACGGCGTTGGACTATTTTCTTTAATCTTCTTTAAGCGCAACGGAGCAACTGCGTCTAAAGTGCTGGAAAAGAGAGAGTTAAAAGTTTCTGTTGCAATATTGAGTTCTTCTAAGCTATCTGGGATGCTGAGATGATGAAACTGAGTAGAAAGATTATTGATAAAGCAATCTTTAGTGGCAGAAGTGATAGGTCCAACATGTTTACAACACGGAGTCGGCTTTACAGCCTTGACTAGATGTAATTTACATGAGACTAGATAATGATCTGAGATGTCATCGCTCTGCTGCAGAATTTCAACAGCATCAACATCTATTCCATGTGATAGTATTAGATCTAGAGTATGATTACGACAATGAGTAGGTCCTGACACGTGTTGTCTAACTCCAATTGAGTTCACAATGTCTTTAAATGCCAACCCCAATGCATCATTTTCATTATCTACATGTATATTAAAATCACCAACAATTATTACTTTATCTGCAGACAATAATAATTTCGATAGAAAGTCTGCATATTCTTTGATAAAATCTTTATGGTGCCCTGGTGGCCTGTATACAGTAGCCAGCAGAATTTTCAAACATGATTTATCGTTTACACTATATATTTTTACATTAAGCACCAACACTTCAAAAGAAGTATATTTAAAACTAGATTTCTTAGTGGTTTTGAGAATATTACTATAAATTACAGCAACACCTCCCCCTTTGCCTTTCAGACGAGGTTCATGTTTATAGCAGTAATCTTGTGGGGTTGACTCATTTAAAGTAATGTAATCGTTTGGTTTTAGCCAGGTTTCTGTCAAACACAGCACATCTAGATTATAATCTGAAATCATATCATTAACTATGAGCGATTTTGAAGTAAGGGATCGAATATTCAGCAACCCAAGCTTTATCATTTGCTCCTCTGTATTATATCTGTTTTTTATTTGTTGAACACCAATTAAATATTTAACCTTAGATGGGTTTGGACGTTTTCTTGATTTCCAAATTTGGGGAACAGATACAGTCTCTATATGATGATATCTAGGTGAAAGAGGCTCTGTGTGATGGGATTTATCTGACCTTGGTGACGTGCGGCCGCTAGCAGACGGTCGGTTTAGACTTGTGCGACACGCTTGGTGAGGACAGGTGGGGCAAATAAACCAATAATCAGATAAAAGGATGGGTGGGTTTGGAAAATAGGCAAGAGAACACATAGTACATAGAAACAAACATGACAAGCCATGCGTTCACACTGAAGTGAGACTGTTGTGATCTGGTGTACGGTCTCAGTTCTGAGCTAATCTAGCACAATCAGACTCGCCACACATTCATATTCTCTTTCACTAGCAATTATCGTCTTTGATTTGATGCGGAGGGCGATTATGTTGGATTTATGTAATGGCAGTCAGAGGTGTCCATTAGCCGCCGGTCAGTTTGTCGTTTAGGCCAGAATAAATGAGCTGCCAGCGCTCGTCTAATGCTGCATCAACATAATATCATTACTCAACAGCTGACGGCTGATCAATGCTGCCAGATCTATTAGAAAAGCCCCATGACAGCAAGATGGAGGATTTTATCAAGGAAAGTGATATTGTGTCTCACGGTCAGGAACTCAGTTTGGGTTTTCCAGTTCCCAGCCAATATTGACAGAAGCACAGCGCAATGTTTCATGTCTCAGTGTTGCTGAATCAGAAGCATTTCAGCACTTCAGAGCATTTGTTTTAGTGAAGTGGTTTATTTAGACAGATGCTTTCAATTAATCCGTTCAGAGACAGTCAGTAAGTTGGTTCGTGTCAATTTATTTTTTTGTTATTTATTCGTGACTTCAAATCTGCTGTTTAGTGTCATGAGTTTGATTGAATTTTTTAGTTGAACATTTTGTGTTCAAGCTTGATTCTGTCGTGGTTCAATTGTTGTGCATTGTTGTGTCAAAATAATACTGTTAGAATAATAATAATGATCTAAATAATCCTTAAAATGCATTTACTTGAGAATACATATATATTCCTAAACACAATCTGAAATGACTTTATTTTAGTTTAAAGCATAAATCTAATTAAATTTAGCATAGTTTATATGTAAAACAAGAAAAAAATGAGAGAGAGAGAGAGAGATTCTCTGAAAACATCTTATAACATTATCTTGTTTTATCAATAACATCATTGCTTATTTCACGGATGTTTCAAGAAAACGAGACATATTAATCATGAAAATGACATTGTGCAATTCTATGCTGTGGTGATTATCTATAAGACACTGTCCACTGAACTCTGAAAGTTTGATCAGCCTTTAGTTCAGCATGAGTAGTGTGACTGCGGTCTCGTAACTTGACCTGCTTTAGTGTTCTGCTGACAGAAGCTTGTTCAAGTCTGACACGGATTGAAGTGAAAGTGCCAGTAAATGAGGTGTAACGCGTGTGTTCTGAGGACTGTCTTTAAACAATCCCTAGATGAGTGTCGAAACAGACACGTATGAGTTCAACTGCAATGAGCTGCTGCATGATGGCCTCTGTATTCAGCACACGTGTGTGTGTGTGTGTGTGTGCACGCGCACGTGTGTGTGTGTGTGTATGCACGCGTGTCTGTGGGTTGGTTTATGTGATTTATGAGGACACAAATGTTTATAATGACATGTGTATTACACTGGTATTACAACTTATGGGTGGTTTATGAGGACACTTCAAACGCCCTCATAAATCAAATGGCTTAAAAAACATAAAAAACTATGTTTTATTAAAAAAATGTAAAATGCAGCATTTCTCCTGTGATGGGTAGGTTTAGGGACAGGGGCAGTGTAGGGGGATAGAATATATAGTTTGTACAGTATAAAAATCATTACGCCTATGGAGAGTCCACATAATGCTGTTGCACCAACGTGTGTGTGTGTGTGCATAGATGTTGGAACAGGGGGCGGCCGTTGACACATTCTAAACAACAGTCGCCTTGAGAAACTCACGCTGGGGGGTCAGCCAGATTATTTTAAATTTACGTGTGAAAGGGTCATATGTTGTATGCGCAGCCGCAGCGAGTCCCACAAGAATATGATTTGAAAATATAAATTCTCAGAAAATGCATTTAATACCAATATATTGAAACGTCTGTTTATATACTCCATTAATAAAGGAGTCCAGACTTTGGAAAAATATCAGTCCATGCATTTTATATTTAACATGAGGGAAATAGACATGCATGCATGCGTGACACAAAAAATCTCTAACTTTTAGGTAGCAAAATATTCTTTCGAAAATTCTACTAGACTAACGTCACTCATAAATCATGAAATTTCACACATCCACCATCTCTTGAGTTTTATTAAAAATCTTTAACTTTTAGGTAGCAAAATATATCCGGGACTGTCTGAAATGGTTGAAATTTGTATATGGTGTGTGGATTGTGTGAATATCTGCCAACTGGTCAACATTAGACAAACATATTGGTCCGATTATTCATAAAGGAGTTTGGGACATGCAAATTACGGGAGTTTCCCGGGAGAAATAACACACCGGGAGGGGTCCGGGAGATATACAACGGGAGAGGGAAACGGGAGTGTTGACAGGTATGATGTAACTAATCATAAAGTCAATCAGGATACATAACACAGCCTAGGCCTACACTAAAAAATCCCCCCCCCCCCCATCACAATATACTTCCCACGTCCCTGTGTATGTGTGTGTGTGTGTGTGTGTGTGTGTTGCAAGTAGGTGTGGTTGGTGCAGATTGTGTGTGTCAGGGAAAACACAACACTTCACTGCACACATTTATCTCTTTCTCTCTGTTTCTCTGTTTCTCTCTCTCTCTCTCTCTCTCTAATGCTGTGCTTTGTTTTATTCATTGTCTCCACTGCTGCATTACTGTAGTGTGTTTGTGGTGAACCACAGGAGCCGCTGTGATTTCCTTACACACACACACTGAGAGCGTTTTAACCCGTCAGGAGCGCTTCAGTGTGTCTCAGTGAGGGATTACACCTTCTTATCTGAACATGCTCTCTGTCTCGTCACCAGGGGTTTTAGGGTAAATAAGTCAATATATCTGCGAGACAAATGGCCCATTACCACATTATCAGCTCCTGGAGCCGTGAGGTGCAGGGCCTGAAGCGCAGCAGCAGGTTAAGATGCTGCGTATGGATTTCACAGGTTATCTGCAGTGCCAAGCAGAACCGCGGGCTGACGGTGCTCTTTCTCTGAGATCAATCAACAGTTAACAACAGAACCTGTGCTCTCAAACACACATATACGCTGCATGTATGCTATGAGACTTAATGCACATACAATATTTTTTTGTTTTGTTCTATTGACGTTCTTAACTGACCGTGCACCGTACCAGAATCATACAAAACATCTCGTTATGTATGTTACCCTCGTTTCCTGAAGGAGGGAACAGAGGCGATATGTCAGAATGTCTGATGAATGGTGTCTCGCCCGAGAGCCCAATCACCTTCGAGCTGTAAAAAAACGAGCCAATGGTGCGCACAGTACCTACCAGTACGTGCATTCTCACATTCATGTTCTTCGATGAGGAGCCGAGAGGTGACGGCGGCACAACGGTTGTGGTACGGGGACATACCGTAACCGAGAAATTCCCTTTCAGTCGTCATGTTCTACGTTACTTCAGAACATCTGACGAATGGGGTCCTGTTCCAAAACGCTACAGTGGCTGTCTTCCAGTGCCCTGCGCCAGCCACAGCTCCCTGTGTGAGGGAAGCTCCACTTCAAGGCATCGGTGTGCCGGTGGACAGGGCTCTAGCCGAAGGGATAGTAGTTACCACCTGTGGGGGACAGGGCTCTGGGTGCCGGAGGGTGCCCCGTGACCCCGTCCCTGAGGAGGTCCTTCCCCAGAGGAATGGGCCCAGGAGGGGCTGTCGAAGGAGTACAAGTTTGGGAAACCAGGTCCGGCCGGGCCAATAGGGAGCGACCATGAGGACCTGCTCCTCGTCCTCCCTAATCTTGCACAAGATCTGTGTGAGCAGACTCACTGGTGGGTTAGGGTTAGTGTGCCAGAGGAATTTATTCGGTTAATGTGTTTCCATTGTAGTTTATGCATGTTTTCCTATCAGATAAAAAAGTTATCTGACTCAGTTTAGCGCATATGTTTTTTATGTGCATTTTTAGAATTTATGCACATCTTGGTGTTTCCATCCAGCACCTCCAGAGGGGTGAAAGGTCAAGGTGGAGCCAGTGGGATGACAGACCACAGTGGAGCCAAGGTGGAGCCAATAGGTCGGATCCACAGAGCAAGGCATAGGAGACGACTGAGAAGCCCAGTGCAGATCCGAGCAGCTGGGCAGAACTATAGAAGGAGGAGGAGCCGTGGGGCTGAAGGGAGACAGCGGAGGCACGGAGACTTGAAGCTGGGTGGGACCAGCAGAGACAAAGATGACTTAGGACTAGACCAGACCAGCGAAGACTGGAGACCTTGAAACATTTCATCATCCAGCTCATCAAACACTTCTGTGTAGACCCAGGTTACTTTACTGTGGGTGGGGCTCTAACCCATGCAGACTCTACTAATATGCCCTCGGCTCACTCACCTGAGAAGACTGTGATAGACTCGGGCTCTGGGACGCACGTGGCTCTGTTTCCGTGGTGTGCTCAGGCTTCGAGTCTGCGGTAGGCTCTGGCTTGTCATCTGTGGTGGGCATGGGTGAAATCTGGGTCTGTGGTGGGCATGGGTGAAATCTAGGTCTGTGGTGGGCATGGGCGAAATCTGGATCTGTGGTGGGCATGGGTGAAATCTGGGTCTGTGGTGGGCATAGGTGAAATCTGGGTCTGTGGTGGGCATGGGTGAAATCTAGGTCTGTGGTGGGCATGGGGGGAATCTGGGTCTGTGGTGGGCATGGGTGAAATCTGGGTCTGTGGTGGGCATGGGCGAAATCTGGATCTGTGGTGGGCATGGGTGAAATCTGGGTCTGTGGTGGGCATGGGGGAAATCTGGGACTGTGGTGGGCATGGGGGAAATCTGGGTCTGTGGTGGGCATGGGTGAAATCTGGGACTGTGGTGGGCATGGGTGAAATCTGGGACTGTGGTGGGCATGGGGAAATATGGGTCTGTGGTGGGCATGGGGGGAATCTGGGTCTGTGGTGGGCATGGGTGAAATCTGGGACTGTGGTGGGCATGGGGGAAATATGGGTCTGTGGTGGGCATGGGGGAAAGCTGGGTCTGTTGTGGGCATGGGTGAAATCTGGGACTGTGGTGGGCATGGGGGAAATCTAGGTCTGTGGTGGGCATGGGGGGAATCTGGGTCTGTGGTGGGCATGGGTGAAATCTGGGACTGTGGTGGGCATGGGGGAAATATGGGTCTGTGGTGGGCATGGGTGAAATCTGGGTCTGTTGTGGGCATGGGGGAAATCTGGGACTGTGGTGGGCATGGGGGAAATCTAGGTCTGTGGTGGGCATGGGGGAAATCTGGGACTATGGTGGGCATGGGGGAAATATGGGTCTGTGGTGGGCATGGGGGAAAGCTGGGTCTGTTGTGGGCATGGGTGAAATCTGGGTCTGTGGTGGGCATGGGGGAAATCTGGGTCTGTGGTGGGCATGGGGGAAATCTGGATCTGTGGTGGGCATGGGTGAAATCTAGGTCTGTGGTGGGCATGGGGGGAATCTGGGTCTGTCGGCAGGTAAAAACCCCTGTGTGTCCTCTAGGGCACGGTTATCTTGCTCACGGCAGACAGCTGTACTTCCGTTCTCTACCTTTTCCTGAGCTTCGGTGTTCTGTCACGGATGCAGTGTGACTTGACCAGAATGATTTGTGAACACTGAACAATAAACAGAAAAAAAGAAGGTACAAGAAACAGTTGCGAAACTCAATAAGAAACCATGAACTGGAAATGGAGACTAAACTAAACAGAACATGACAATGAAACTCTGAACTAGACCAGACATGAACATGACTTAGATGAAACTATAATTTGTATAGTGTGTGTTGATCTTCATGTGTCTGACAGGTAAATGACGTGTCCAACAGGCGAGAGCAGTTTTACAGCCGCCGATCGCTTTAGTGTCTCTTAAAGGAGTGACGGGGGGTTTCTTCTCGAATCACATGAAGCTGTGCGTTCAGGACACGAGTCACAGCTAAAGCCTCGACTGTGGAAAATGCTCGTCTTGTAATCACTTTCCACACATTACATAATTTCCCTAGTGGTTTAGTGTTAAATGCATATTTAATGTGTTTGCACACCAGCGGATTGTAATAGCTGTCATTGACCTTCCCATGATGCTTGTCTGGAGGAACGGGTAAAATTAGAAAACTAGCCTTTGCCGAGTACTGTAAATGGGAAAGTTGACATGATTTACTGTACGAAATTGTCATGTCATGTTGTGTGACATGATGTAGCTAATTTTTTTTTATATGAAATTAGTATTATGCATTACCGTTCGGTGAGAATTTGTGAAATAAATTATTACTTTTATTCATCACTGATGCATTAATTTGATCAAAAGTGACATTTAAGAAATGTATAATGTAGCAAAAGATTATAGTTATTTTGAACTTCTATTCATCAAATAATCCTGAAAAATAAAATGTATGACGGTTTCCACAAAAATATGAACACTGATAATAATCATAAATGTGTCTTGATCATCAGATCCTCATATTATCCTGATTTCTGGAGGATCATGTGACTCTGAAGACTCGAGTAATGATGCTGAAACTCAGCTTTGATCACAGGAATAAATTACACTTTACTATACAGTATATTCACATAGAAAACAGATAATTTACACTGAAATTATATTTCACTGTTTTACTGTATTTATGATCAAATAAATGCAGCTTTGGTGAGCAGAGGAGACTCTTACAGAAACAATAAACTTTTGAATGGTCGTTTACATGCTTTTTATGTGAGCTTATTGAGGGACTATGTATTTTGTAATTTTACAGATGTGTTTGTGATATTGCAGGACTGTTTCACAGCAGTTTAATGGTGGTACAGTATCGTTGTGCATGATGAAACCTCGTGAAATATACACTTGTGTGTTTGTGTGGGATAAAATCAGACCATAATGAGCATCATCAGTGTGTGTGTCCATGCGTCTGTTTTTATGGTTGCAGACAGTAAAACGTGCAGCGATGAGAGAGAGTTTGTCATGTAAAGTTTGTCATCCTTTCAACTCAACTGTATTCAGAATATAACAGGAATGAGAACTCATTCAAGTATTCATCATAAACAGCATTTATTATTAAAGACAAGCCTTCATTTATTTCAAGTAAAACTTAAACTAGCAGCGTGTGAAATGTGCTTTACAAATAAACGTAAGCACACATTCCTCTCGCATTCGGCTGTTTGATGTTAATCGCAGCATCAGCACAACATGTTTCAGATGAGAAAAAACACAACTTATTTGGGGGAAAATGTCGTTCATTAGTCCGGTCATGAAGACAGAGACTCTGCTGTTGAAGTTCAGTCTCATCACAGATGGGTGTAAAAACCGCAGGGAAACAGAATCCTTTAATTGCGAAAGCAAATATCCCATAACTGTGTTGAGACAATAACAGGCCATTGAAGTCAGCCGTCTGGATCAAACTCTGAACATCAGCCACAATGAATGAAGTCAAACGTGAGAGTGTGTTAAATGTGTCTGTTCATGAATGTGTGTTGTTCATATAAAGCCCTGCACACCGTTTTTCAAGACGTTTTTCGACGTGTCTTTGTGTTCAAACCCAAACGATATTCACTGACGATGCGCGAGTGAATGTGCAGATTCACTCCCTGCACTTAGAAGCACTTACTTTAAAACAGAAATACCCCAGTACACAAGGTGGTGCAGTCATAGAGTTCTTTGTGTTTGGACACAAAAGAGACCAGCATTGATCTTGCCTCGTTGCATCTTCCTCTTCGTCGTCAGATGAGTGTGTGTGGTCTTCAGATGAGTGTGTGGTCTTCAGATGAGTGTGTGTGGTCTTCAGATGAGTGTGTGGTCTTCAGATGAGGGTGTGTGGTCTTCAGATGAGTGTGTGGTCTTCAGATGAGTGTGTGTGGTCTTCAGATGAGTGTGTGGTCTTCAGATGAGTGTGTGGTCTTCAGATGAGGGTGTGTGGTCTTCAGATGAGTGTGTGGTCTTCAGATGAGTGTGTGTGGTCTTCAGATGAGTGTGTGTGGTCTTCAGATGAGTGTGTGGTCTTCAGACGAGTGTGTGGTCTTCAGATGAGTGTGTGTGGTCTTCAGATGAGTGTGGGGTCTTCAGATGAGTGTGTGTGGTCTTCAGATGAGTGTGTGGTCTTCAGATGAGTGTGTGTGGTCTTCAGATGAGTGTGTGGTCTTCCGATGAGTGTGTGTGGTCTTCAGATGAGTGTGTGGTCTTCAGATGAGTGTGTGTGGTCTTCAGATGAGTGTGTGGTCTTCAGATGAGTGTGTGTGGTCTTCAGATGAGTGTGTGGTCTTCAGATGAGTGTGTGTGGTCTTCAGATGAGTGTGTGGTCTTCAGATGAGTGTGTGTGGTCTTCAGATGAGTGTGTGTGGTCTTCAGATGAGTGTGTGTGGTCTTCAGATGAGTGTATGGTCTTCAGATGAGTGTGTGTGGTCTTCAGATGAGTGTGTATGGTCTTCAGATGAGTGTGTGGTCTTCAGATGAGTGTGTGTGGTCTTCAGATGAGTGTGTGGTCTTCAGATGAGTGTGTGTGGTCTTCAGATGAGTGTGTGTGGTCTTCAGATGAGTGTGTGTGGTCTTCAGATGAGTGTGTGGTCTTCAGATGAGTGTGTGTGGTCTTCAGATGAGTGTGTGGTCCTCAGATGAGGGTGTGTGGTCTTCAGATGAGTGTGTGTGGTCTTCAGATGAGTGTGTGTGGTCTTCAGATGAGCGTGTGTGGTCTTCAGATGAGTGTGTGTGGTCTTCATATGAGTGTGTGGTCTTCAGATGAGGGTGTGTGGTCTTCAGATGAGTGTGTGTGGTCTTCAGATGAGTGTGTATGGTCTTCAGATGAGTGTGTGGTCTCAGATGAGGGTGTGTGGTCTTCAGATGAGTGTGTATGGTCTTCAGATGAGTGTGTGGTCTCAGATGAGGGTGTGTGGTCTTCAGATGAGGGTGTGTGGTCTTCAGATGAGTGTGTATGGTCTTCAGATGAGTGTGTGGTCTTCAGATGAGTGTGTGTGGTCTTCAGATGAGTGTGTGTGGTCTTCAGATGAGGGTTTGCTACGGTCTCTAACGTGTCTCTCTCAATGGGTCTCACAGTGGCTGACAGCTGGTTAACTCTCTCTCCGTAATCGTTTATTCACCGTAAAAACACTGGAGTCGAACACACAGGCCCAATGACCACACACACACACCCCAGCTTTCTGTTTCAGTAGTACGTGAGCGCAAGAAAACCAGCTCATCATGTCATGAGGTCTTTAAGAGCGAAGCACAACCACCGATTCCCTCTTTCCTGCGTGAGAAACATCTCAATACCTTCACACACTCTTAGAAACAAAGCTTCTCGATATTTATATCCATGAATAATCTTTACGTCGCACAGAAGGTTCTTCACACTAATAAAGTGGTTATTTTAAGAGCTGATAACTGAAAGGTTCTTTAGGCTTCTTCAATTGCATCGCAGCTTTTGGATCCTTTATTTCTAAGAGTGTACAGAACACAAAAAGCCCTGAGAAACAAGTCTGACATGCGGATCATCTGATGAATCCCCATATGAGGTCCTTTCAGCGAGGTCAAAGGTCAAAACCCGAGAGAACGACAGCAGACATAAAAATGTGTTGCCTGTACGGAGACCGAGACACCGCCGATGCGAGCGCTCTGGGAAACGCTTCTCTAGGGTGCAGTTGGTGAACGAGTAACAGAAGATGTTCCTCAGCTGGTTTAATGGAGAAGCTGTCAGAAGAGTTTGACAGACCTTTGAGTTTTGGTCAAGAGAAAACCAGACAGAAAAGCTAACGATTGTCAGTGGCAGCAGTTCAGATCCTGTATTTCATTAGAAGCTGGTTTGCATTTTGTTGGGAAGAGAAATGGTTTTGGCTTGTGTTTGAGAGTCGTTGAATAAAAACATGATTTGACGGATACAGTCGTCGGTGTCAGCCTTTATCAGCGCAGGTTTAATTGGACACGTTCAGTCAGAACTGGCAAAAGCAGCATTATTATTCAAAATATGATTGATCCCGACAAATGGTTTTAAAGCAAACTCAGTAAAGAAAAGTTTCCCTCCGCTCTCAATCAGAGGATTCAACAAGCAAATGTGTTAAAACTGCTCAAGAGACGTGAAATGCATTTTCAAAGAGCTGATCTTACACAGAAACATCTGCTGTCTGACAAGACACTCGTGCATTTACATCATTAAAGAGAGAGAGAGAGAGAGAGAGGGAGAGAGAGGGAGAGAGACAGAGAGAGGGAGAGAGAGTGAGAGAGAGAGAGAGGGAGAGAGAGAGAGAGAGAGAGAGAGAGAGAGAGGGAGAGAGAGAGAGAGAGGGAGAGAGAGGGAGAGAGACAGATAGAGAGAGAGAGAGGGAGAGAGAGTGAGAGAGAGAGAGAGAGGGAGAGAGAGAGAGAGAGAGAGAGAGAGAGAGGGAGAGAGAGAGAGAGAGAGAGAGAGAGAGAGAGAGAGAGAGAGAGAGAGAGAGAGAGAGAGGGAGAGAGAGAGTCTTCTGTAAGTGTGTTTTGGGAAGGAAAATATAAAAAACTAAATATTATGCAAAATGATCACATTTTTCTTCATGTAGTTCTTCCACATGCTTGAATTAGAAGCACATTTGGTAACACTTTAGAAGACTGTTCCTTCATTAATGAATAACTACACAGGAACAAATGAGTAACACACTATTATTCTAGTAAATTAAAGCTTTATTGTAAGTTCTGCCAGGAAGACTCGATTGTTACCTCACTCCTTACCTCACATCTAACCAATCGTGTTCTAATACTCGCAGTATAAGAGTTTGGTACTTAAACATGTCTGAGTTGACTGAAGAGTTGCCAAGTCCATCGGAAGGAATTTCTATTCAAAATCTTACAAAAATCTCAAAAGCTTAGTCAAGTGAAGTCATCTTCATTTATATAGCGCTTTTAACAATGGATTGTTTCAAAGCAGCTTTACAGAGATAAACATATAATTTGTTTTGACTTTATAGCGGTTCTTGAATAATGTTATTTCCAGTAAAGTTAGTTTTGATTGATTCACTTCCGGCGAAATTATAAGTTGTTATTAAATTAGGGGCCGAAGTTTAAACTGAACCTGTGATAAACGCTGATGGGCATTAAGAACTGATTCTATAGTTATGTGCGTTTGAATATATGTGTGCAGGTTTGTAATTCCCTGCAAACCATGCCTAAACAAACTACTTGTCTTGCCTATAAATTTGATACAGAATTTTGTTTTATATGACCACTTCAGTGTCGGTACGCGAACCGGATTTCCCACAACGCTTTATCTGTAGAGTGGGAAAGGGATGCTCCATAGGGAGAGGCTAGTTGGCCCTTCAGCACTGCATTGTCATCGGGTCCAGGCGAAGATCCTCGTCAGATCTGGATACGGCCTGGATCCAGCAGGCTGCGGGAAAACCTCGGGATAAACAAAGACACTCAAATTAGCGTAGATGCCATTCTTCTTATGATGTAACGAGTACATCAGGATTTAAGGGAAGTGTTCCCAGTTCCAGCTGACCTAATCTATGCAGCCTAACATTGAGTTATAGAAGTATTATGTGTATGCTAGGGCAAAGAGATGTGTCTTTAATCTAGCTTTGAACTGACAGAGTGTGTCTGCTTCCCGGACAATGGTAGGAAGACTGTTCCAGAGTTTTGGTGCGAAAAAGGAAAAGGATCTACCGCCAGCAGTCGATGTTGATATTCTAGGTATTATTAACTGGCCGGAATTTTGAGATCGCAATAGACGTGAAGGACTATAATGCGTTAAGAGCTCGCTCAAGTACTGCGGAGCTAAACCATTTAGTGCTTTGTAAGTAATCAACAATATTTTAAAATGTATACGATGTTTAATAGGCAGCCAATGCATTGTTGACAGAACCGGGCTAATATGATCATACTTCCTGGTTCTGGTAAAAACTCGAGCGGCTGCGTTTTGAACTAGCTGTAGTTTGTTTATTAAGTGTGCAGGGCAACCCCCCAGTACAGCATTACAATAATCTAGCCTTGAGGTCATGAACGCATGAACTAATTGTTCCGCATTTGTTGCTAATTGAGAGCATATGGCGTAATTTAGATATGTTTTTAAGATGGAAAAATGCGGTTATTCATATTAATTATGAACCTGTAAAAAGTAGTTATAGAAAAATATAGAAAAATAGTAGTTATTGACTGAGTGCTATTACTTACTAATTTATTAATCTTGTTAGTTAAAAGTAGTTATTAGAATGTTAATAGTGCGTTACTCATTTGTTCCTGTGTACTTATTCATTAATGAAGGAACATTATTAAAAAGTGTTGCCGCACATTTTGTAAAAATATTTTGCAGGGTCAACAGAGAGATTGTGGTTTCTGATCTGCTTTATTACTCTGGGATTATTCTGGTCTTGGCAGGCGATGAGTTAGTTAAACTGCACTGTAAAGAAGCGTTTCCTCGCTAAACACTCTCAGATTAGGAATCAGCGCAACCACAATAACTCCTTAATCCAGTCTCTTTCTCTCCTTTCTCCTTTCTTTCTGTTTCTCCTCGGGAAAACCTCTCTCTCTCTCTCTCTCTCTCTCTCTCTCTCTCTCTCTCTCTCTCTCTCTCTCTCTTTCTCGCCCGCGCCCGCCGTCAGGTCACTATATCGGTGGATGGTATTCTGACCACCACCGGTTACACGCAGGAGGATTACACCATGCTGGGATCCGATGACTTCTTCTACATTGGAGGAAGCCCGAACACAGCGGATCTGCCCGGATCTCCAGTCAGCAACAACTTCATGGGCTGCCTGAAAGACGTGAGTCAGAAAACACTCAATCTTTATGCGGATATTGACAGTAAATACAAAAAATGTATCGCAATTACTCAGAACTTTTTTTTGTGCGATTAATCACGATTAATTGCATACTCATCAATACAAAGAAACTGTAACACATTGAATTAAACATCCAATTTTGAAGTAGAAAAGCTAAAATAATAGTTAGTTTTAAAACACACTCCACATTCCACACGGTGCAATCCAAGTGTACCAGATGTTGACTGGATGTGGGCCGGATCTGCGCTGTCTGGAATCCCAGTGTACCGGATGTGGGCCGGATCTGGGCCGTGTGGAATTCCAGTGTACTGGATGTGGGCCGGATCTGGGCCGTGTGGAATCCCAGTGTACCTAATGTGGGCCGGAACTGGGCCGTGTGGAATTCCAGTGTACCGGATGTGGGCCGTATCTGGGCTGACACTGCTGTCTGGGAAAGCATGAGGTTAATGAACTGCACTGTCGCCCCCTGCAGGTAGTCTACAAGAACAACGACTTCAAGCTGGAGCTGTCCCGTCTGGCCATTGAGAGAGACCCCAAGATCAGTCTGCACGGCGACCTGGTGTTCCGGTGCGAGGACGTGGCGGCCCTCGACCCTGTCACCTTTGAAACGGCCGAGTCCTACATCGCCCTGCCGCGCTGGGACACCAAGAAGACCAGCTCCATCTCTTTCGACTTCCGCACCACCGAGCCCAGCGGACTCCTGCTGTTCAGCCACGGGAAACCCCAGAGTTCGCAGGAGCAGCGGCCGGGCCGCGAGCTCAAGACCGATTACTTTGCCATGGAGCTGCTGGACGGGTTCCTGTACCTGCTGATGGACATGGGCTCGGGGAGCATCAAACTCAAGACCAGCAACAAGAAGGTCAACGATGGTGAATGGTGCCACGTGGACTTCCAGAGAGAAGGACGGAGAGGTGAGGAAAACTGCGGCCACGGATATGTCCAAGAGCTGTGCAATGATAATAATAACATGCTGGGATTCACTACATACACTCTAAAAATCACTGGGTTAAAAGCAACCAAATTTGGGTTGTTTTTAACACAAGGGCTGGGTAAATATAGGACAGAACACATGTTGAGCTAATTTTACCCAACAAATTGGGTTGTTTATTTAACCCTGTGTAGTTGATTCATTTTTACTATAATACTAGCTTTTTGCTTTTTTACTTTCGTACATGAATTAATGTCTACGGAACTTAGACTACGCAACAAATTTTTAAAAATACTTAATACAACCTTTCACTGTATTCATATCCTTCAGCATTTTCAGCAGCTATAGCGTTTCTCAGGTGCTGATTACCCTCCTCCCTCCCCAGCTCCTCTCGTTTCTCAGGAGCTAATTATCCTCCTCCATCCCCAGCTCCTCTCGTTTCTCAGGAGCTAATTACCCTCCTCCATCCCCAGCTCCTCTCGTTTCTCAGGAGCTAATTACCCTCCTCCATCCCCAGCTCCTCTCGTTTCTCAGGAGCTAATTACCCTCCTCCATTCCCAGCTCCTCTCGTTTCTCAGGAGCTAATTACCCTCCTCCATCCCCAGCTCCTCTCGTTTCTCAGGAGCTAATTATCCTCCTCCATCCCCAGCTCCTCTCGTTTCTCAGGAGCTAATTACCCTCCTCCATCCCCAGCTCCTCTCGTTTCTCAGGAGCTAATTACCCTCCTCCATCCCCAGCTCCTCTCGTTTCTCAGGAGCTAATTACCCTCCTCCATTCCCAGCTCCTCTCGTTTCTCAGGAGCTAATTACCCTCCTCCATCCCCAGCTCCTCTCGTTTCTCAGGAGCTAATTACCCTCCTCCATCCCCAGCTCCTCTCGCTTCTCAGGAGCTCATTACCCTCCTCCATCCGCAGCTCCTCTCGTTTCTCAGGAGCTAATTACCCTCCTCCATCCCCAGCTCCTCTTGGTTCTCAGGAGCTAATTACCCTCTTCCATCCCCAGCTCCTCTCGCTTCTCAGGAGCTCATTACCCTCCTCCATCCCCAGCTCCTCTTGTTTCTCAGGAGCTAATTACCCTCCTCCATCCCCAGCTCCTCTCGTTTCTCAGGAGCTAATTACCCTCCTCCATCCCCAGCTCCTCTCGTTTCTCAGGAGCTAATTACCCTCCTCCATCCCCAGCTCCTCTCGTTTCTCAGGAGCTAATTACCCTCCTCCATCCCCAGCTCCTCTTGGTTCTCAGAAGCTAATTACCCTCCTCCCTCCCCAGCTCCTCTCGTTTCTCAGGAGCTGATTACCCTCATCCATCCCCAGCTCCTCTCGTTTCTCAGGAGCTGATTACCCTCCTCCATCCCCAGCTCCTCTCGTTTCTCAGGATCTAATTACCCTCCTCCATCCCCAGCTCCTCTCATTTCTCAGAAGCTAATTACCCTCCTCCATCCCCAGCTCCTCTCGTTTCTCAGAAGCTAATTACCTTCCTCCATCCCCAGCTCCTCTCGTTTCTCAGGAGCTGATTACCCTCCTCCCTCCCCAGCTCCTCTCGTTTCTCAGGAGCTAATTACCCTCCTCCATCCCCAGCTCCTCTCGTTTCTCAGGAGCTAATTACCCCTCCATCCCCAGCTCCTCTTGGTTCTCAGAAGCTAATTACCCTCCTCCCTCCCCAGCTCCTCTCGTTTCTCAGGAGCTGATTACCCTCCTCCATCCCCAGCTCCTCTCGTTTCTCAGGAGCTAATTACCCCTCCATCATCAGCTCCTCTTGGTTCTCAGGAGCTAATTACCCCTCCATCCCCAGCTCCTCTCGTTTCTCAGGAGCTGATTACCCTCCTCCATCCCCAGCTCCTCTCGTTTCTCAGGAGCTGATTACCCTCCTCCATCCCCAGCTCCTCTCGTTTCTCAGGAGCTGATTACCCTCCTCCATCCCCAGCTCCTCTCGTTTCTCAGGAGCTGATTACCCTCCTCCATCCCCAGCTCCTCTCGTTTCTCAGGAGCTGATTACCCTCCTCCATCCCCAGCTCCTCTCGTTTCTCAGGAGCTAATTACCCCTCCATCCCCAGCTCCTCTTGGTTCTCAGGAGCTAATTACCCTCCTCCATCCCCAGCTCCTCTTGGTTCTCAGAAGCTAATTACCCTCCTCCCTCCCCAGCTCCTCTCGTTTCTCAGGAGCTAATTACCCCTCCATCCCCAGCTCCTCTTGGTTCTCAGGAGCTAATTACCCCTCCATCCCCAGCTCCTCTTGGTTCTCAGAAGCTAATTACCCTCCTCCATCCCCAGCTCCTCTCGTTTCTCAGAAGCTAATTACCCTCCTCCATCCCCAGCTCCTCTCGTTTCTCAGAAGCTAATTACCCTCCTCCATCCCCAGCTCCACCTCTTGTCAGTCAGGATTTGGCATTCTGATTCCCCCTGAATCAGACTAAATTCTCGATTTATGTTGTAAATCAAAACATTGACTTTAATGATATCTGCAATACATTCATGTTGATTCTGTTCTATTTACCCTTAAGGGCCATTCACACCAAGAAAAAAAAACTATAAAGATAACCAAAACGATAACTATATTTGTGTCCACACCAACGAACGATAACCGTGTGTTTATTCTAAGCACCACGCACTGCTGTTTCAAAGTGTGCACAATGTCATTGAACATGTTTTTGCTGTTCTTGTTGTATTTTCAAGGTTTTACCCAGTATATGTCTTCAGCATGCTATGTTTTGATTAAAGCTAGTGTAATAGGTCTAATAATCTAACAGTGAATTTAGCTGACGTAGTGGAATAAAAACAACACCTAGTCTTTTTCACTGCAACTTCAAAGAAGCAAGACAATGTGTGGAAACGAGCGCTGGATACCTGAGGTAAAACTTCCCACCAATTTTTCCAAGGGTAAGAGGATTGTTTTCCATATCCATTTTCTTGAAAAGGGGCTTGACTTGTCAAACAGTAGTGTATTTATCTGGACCTCGGCGATTAACTTCTCCACAATGACATCTGCTATTTTAAATGTGCGAGCCCTTAAGTTAAAATGGATTCTGATAGGCTGTCAGTGTTTTATCGTTCAACAGCTGAACAAAAAATAGTTCCGATAGTGATCCCAACAATATTGTTCCTCATATCTTTATCGTTATACTAGCTGTGGTGTGAACTCTGCTATTCTTTAATATGGAGAACGATTTTTTAAACTATATATTTATCGTTATCGTCCTTGGTGTGCTGTTATTGTTGCTCTCCTGCTTTTCCATGCTAGGCTATCCAGAACAGAACCAGACTGCCAATCCTAACTGTATGCTAATTCCAATCGTCTTTGACGATAGTGGTCTTGACAGAAATAGTAAGTGTTTGATGTGTTCCTGCTTTACTAACCAACATCAGAGAACCGTATATATATTTCAAGCCAATGTCAAAGGTGTTCGGCTGACTGAAAGGTTTGGGAATCCCTGATCTCGAGGATTCATTCCTGCAGTTATCGCTCCTAAAGCGTGTCCAACGAGACGCAGCGATGCCAAAGGCGGCATCCATTTGCTGTAATTGGCTAATCGGGTGTAAGACTAGAGGAGGTGTGTGTGAGTCCTGTGGGGAAGAAACTCCAGCACTTCTGTAATTGCAGTTTAATAGACAATTAAAAGCAGGTCATAAATCTCTCCGATCTACCGAGAGGCTCACATTAACACTCATCGCTCACACTCCTCTTCTTCTTCTCCTCTTCAGGGTCCATCTCGGTCAACAGCCGCTCGATCCCCTTCAGCTCAAACGAGGGCAGTGAGATCCTGGACCTGGACAGTGACATGTTCCTGGGCGGTTTACCGGAGCCGCGACAGGGCCTGATCCTCCCCCCCGAGGTGTGGACCGCGCTGCTAAACTACGGCTACGTGGGCTGTGTGCGCGACCTGTTCATCGACGGGAAGAGCCGAGACGTGCGGCGTCTGGCCGAGATCCAGAGCGCGCCAGGCGTCAGCAGCTTCTGCACGCGCGAGCTCCAGAAGAGGTGCAGCAGCGCCCCCTGCAGTAATGGAGGAACATGCAAGGAGGGCTGGAACCGCTACATCTGCGACTGCACCGGCACCGGGTTCCTGGGCAGCAACTGCAAGATCGGTAAGAGAACCTGGACAAACAAACACACTAACAGAGAGGTAGTTAGGGACTGTTTTTGCCCTGCTAACTTTTTCACAGGCCCCACAACAAAGCAAAAAACAAACAAAAAAAAAAATTTATAATGAATTCATAAAAATAAATAATTTAATTGAAATATATATATTCAGGGTCTAAGACTAACTTTTTGGCCTGAGACTTCAGAGAATGTACCGGCCATAAAAAGAGGCATTCAGGACACCAGCATTTTAGATACCAGTGAAAATTCACAATTCTCTATTCTAATTTTGATGCCACAGCTAAAACTACTGTCCTAACTAATATACATTTAAAACTATATTAAAGCCAAGTAAAGAGTCAGTAATAAAATAAGAACAAATAATACAATTTCAAAACACAAATAAATACAATAGAACAGATGCATATTAAATGAACAGCTCTTTTCAGGTTTTTGAGGTCTGACAGCAATAGCCACTTTATTTATATAGCACAGTTAAAACAACACAAGTTGATCAATGTGCTTTACAATGTCACACAGAAATAAAGAAGAGAAAAGAGCATCACATAGGCAACACATAAAATTGTCAGTGGTTAAAAGCTATTGCAAACAGATGTCTTGATTTGTCCTTTAAAATCCTGTACAGTATGTTTAGGCAATCCTGCGATCTCCTTTTTACTCAGATGTGTCCTGGGAATTTTGAACTTTTTGTGAACGTAAAATAGATGACTGACTAATTGCCGTATATAACGCATTACAATAGTCAAGTCTTGATGTTATCAAAGTGTGGATCGCAGTTTCAAGGCCTTTAAACGTCAAACATGATTTAATCTTTGCTAGATTGTGAGTGAAAGTGAAAGAAACTTGACTTTACAACATAATTTACATGTTTGTTTATCTGTAATTTATTCACAAGTTTTGACGTGAGGTGGCAAAGATCTTATAACCTTGTCTTCTAATAAATAAGGTTGTTATGACATTAACACTTTAGATACCAGTGGAATGTAATACTGGAATTAATGTACTTTTCCATGTACTTTACCTATCAAACATTATTAAAAGACAAGTAAACAAATGACAAGCAATAGCACAAATAAATACAACAGGACAAAGATACAGCATAAGCTTTAAAGTCATCATGAAACAGAGTGTCTTCCCTATTGTCCTTAATGTGGGCGGGGCTTGATTGTGTTAGTGGGGAATTGATTGGATGGTTGTTGGTTTGCTATTGGCTGATCTCTTGTGAGTGACAGGTTATAGCCCTGCCCTCATCATCAGAGAAGAGAAGAGGAACTTATTCTGATTCAGGATTATTAATGATGTGGACCCATAAATCATTTACAATAAACAGTGCAATATTCCCGAACAATAACAAGAGTGGTCAGAGAAGAGTGATGTGTGTGTCCTGTTCTCATGCAGTCTGACCCGCGTCATCTTTCAGCGGTTATATTTAGCATCCGTGATGCTTTTATCGGAGTTCTGCGGTTGATTTCCCGCACCTCGGTCCATCAGCCGGACTGCCGTGTGTCCGCACCGGAGCGGTGATGCTCGGCTGAAGCATCTGTGCTGCTGAACGACACCAGCTGGAGTTAAAGCTGCCGTCTCTGATCTCCAGATCCCTCCGTTCAGATCCACATCACGAGCTCAAGGCTTTACTCCATCGCTGCACCTTCACTGATCATGTCTGCAGGAACAGGTGCTGTTTAGTACCGTGTTGGAGAAACACTTTAAGAGAAGCTCGTTTGTTTTATTAAACATTTTTATTTTCATCTTTTTAACAGCCAGATTTTGTGTTGTGAAGTAAAAGCTGTTTGTGTCATGTTTCTGGATCTGTGTGATTCTCAGCAGTTTTACAGCTGCGCTTTACTGCCACCAAGTGTCAGCAGGACAGCATTACACGCAGAGGACATGACGGTGTCAAAGTGTGTGTGTACACTGATAAACAAGGACTTATCAAAAACTAAAAACTTATGTAATTTCTACATTAAAAAGTGAGTTCAGGTAACAAAGTAAACCCTGTTTAGTACTCAATTCAAGCTTGTAGAAATTAAAGCTTAAATATCAACAATATACAATTAAGTAAAACCTACTCAACTTTTCTAATACGGGTGTTCCCATCATGCACTGGGGCGTGAATTAATACGGTTGTTTTTTTCACTGTTTCCCAGCTGTTTTTACCCTGTTTTATCATTGCTTTTGTTGTTAGGTTTGGTAACTTGCCATTTTGTGACATCTGGAGTAAATTTACACCTCACAATGACACATTCATACTAAATAACAATCTATCAAATGTTACCGTCATTGTGTATTGTGTACCAAGTATTAAAGTCTCTGTTTTCAAATGCAATATTACAGCAATATTACAATGCATTTACAGTATGGACTCCATACAATCTCTACTGAGATGTTTTTAGTAAAGCATACACTTCAGTTATGAATGTATATAATGATATTCAGTGATATAATGTTTGAGTATCAAGTTAATTTGTTAATTTGTAAGTTACTTTGTAATTTACTTAACTTAGTTAAGTAGATGTTACTTAATTCTATATGTGAAATAAAATTTTATTAAATCATATTTACTTAATTACTTATATTAAATGTTGCGTGTCAATTAAATGTCAAATGAATGTTAAGTTCAATAGTAAGTAGATTTTACTTGATAATAACAGGTAATCCAGACAACAACAGTGTCGGCCCGGATCCGGCCGTGGAATCATGAGTGGGCCGACACTGTGTTGCTGTCTTGTCTGGGAGTAGTAGCAGTAACATTTACTTAAAATGTGTGTGTGTGTGTGTGTGCGTGTGTGTGTGTGTGTGTGTGTGTGTGTGTGTGTCTGTGTGCGTGTCTGTGTGCGTGTCTGTGTGTATGTGTGTGTGTGTGTGTGTGTCTGTGTGTGTGCGTGTCTGTGTGTGTGTGTGTGTGTGTGTGTGTGTGTCTGTGTGTGTGTGTTTGTGTGTGTGTGTGTGTTTGTGCGTGTCTGTGTGTGTGTGTGTGTGTCTTCACAGAGGCCACAGTGCTGAGCTATGACGGCAGCATGTATCTGAAGATCCTCATGCCCGGCTCCATGCACACGGAGGCGGAGGACGTGTCCCTGCGCTTCATGTCCCAGCGGGCGTTCGGGATCCTGATGGCCACCACCTCCAGAGAGTCTGCCGACACACTGAGACTCGAGCTGGACGGGGGACGGGTCAAACTCACCGTCAACCTCGGTAACCTGCCGTCTCTGTCCTCCCTCCCTCTCTCTCTCCTTCTCTCCGCTGTCGTGTCATCTCTGTCAGACGGGCCTCGCTCTGCCTGAATATCACTCCGTCCACCAGAGGGCCACAGAACACTTATATTCTGCTGTAGGGACTGATTGAAAATGTCACAAAAAGAAATAAATAAAACACAACAAAAGAAAGAAAAAAAAAGAAAAAAAAGAAAAAAAAGAAAAAAGAAGAAAAAAGAAGAAAAAGAAGAAAAAAACTGTACAAACTACTCCAGTGTATTCACTTTATTTTGATGGTCCCGTTTAGAACATTCTGTTGACTATAAGTTAGTTTGCATCTACATGTCATCTAGCTCTCATTAGAGTATTAGTAGACTGTGCTTAATGTCTGCTAACTCTTTATTGTGCTGAATATAAGTGACTTTGAAAGTACGTCAACTTATTTTAACCCTAATCCTACCAGTCTACTAATACTCTACTAATACTCTACTATTACTCTACTAATACTTTACGATTACTACTAGTACTCTACTATTACTCTACTAATAATCTAATATTACTCTACTATTACTCCATTAATACTCTAATATTACTCTACTAATACTCTACTATTACTCTACTAATACTCTACTAATACCTACTATTACTCTGCTAATACTCTACTTATACTCTACTATTGCTCTACTAATACTGTACTATTACTCTACTATTACTCTACTAATACTCTACTAATACTTACTATTACTCTGCTAATACTCTACTTATACTCTACTATTGCTCTACTAATACTGTACTATTACTCTACTAATACTCTATTATTACTCTACTATTGTTCTACTAATACTCTACTATTACTATGCTAGTACTCTACTAATACTTACTATTACTCTGCTAATACTCTACTTATACTCTACTATTGCTCTACTAATACTGTACTATTACTCTACTAATACTCTACTATTACTCTACTATTGTTCTACTAATACTCTACTATTACTATGCTAGTACTCTACTATTACTCTACTATTACTCTACTAATACTCTACTATTACTCTACTATTGCTCTACTATT
>JAULUF010000074.1:2052500-2065000 GCA_031834385.1 Semotilus atromaculatus | reverse complement strand
TTGGATAATTTAGCGTATTCATCTGGCCGTGATGAAATATATATTTGAGTGTCATCGGCATAACAATGGAAACTAATTCCATGTTTCCTTATAATAATACCAAGTGGCAGCATATATATTGAGAATAATAGAGGGCCTAACACAGATCCCTGCGGCACTCCATAGTTTGCCGAAGTTATGATCGATTTTTCTCCATTTAAATAGACGAAATGGTAGCGGTCAGATAAGTATGACCTGAACCAGCTTAATGCTTGTCCTTGAACACCAGTATAATTTTGTAGTCGATCTAAGAGTATTGTGTGATCTATAGTATCGAACGCAGCACTAAGATCAAGTAAAACTAGTACTGAGATACAGCCTTGGTCCGAAGCTAAAAGTAAATCATTTGTGATTCTAACAAGTGCAGTTTCAGTGCTATGATGTGGCCTGAATCCAGACTGAAACTTTTCATAGATGTCGTTTTCTTGCAAGAGCGGAGTTGAGCGGACACAACTTTTTCTAATATTTTTGACATAAATGGAAGATTTGAAATGGGTCTGTAATTTGCTAGGTTATTTGGATCTAATTGTGGTTTCTTAATAAGAGGTTTTATAACTGCCAGCTTGAATGTTCTTGGAACAGGACCTAAAGATAAAGATGAGTTAATAATATTGAGAAGAGGCTCTTCCACTATAGGTAACACTTCTTTCAGTAGTTTAGTTGGTATAGGATCTAATAAACATGTTGTTGTTTTAGATGAAGTGATAAGTTTATTTAACTCTTTTTGTTCTATGGTTGTAAAGCATTGTAATTGTTCTTGCGGGGTGATAATTGAGGCTGAATTATAAGGCGCGAGCAAAGATTGAACGTTTACAATTGTGGTTCTGATGCTTTCAATTTTCTCGGTGAAGAAGTTCATAAAATCATTACTACTAAACTGTAACAAGGTATTTTTTTCAGACGACGTCTGTTTATTTGTTAGTCTAGCCACGGTTGGTTCGTCTAGTTCATCTGTTTGTTTGGGTTCAGGCAGCAGCTGAGACAGATCAGAGAAGCTATTTGAGAAATGATCTATGGTGGATGGAAGGATTGTTCTACCTGGTCGATAACGTGGCGCAGCATGACATATTACAGACGTACGTAATATGCAAGTTACCATGTAATGGTCACTGACATCATCACTTTGTGGAATGATATCTATATCGGTTGGATCGGTTCCATATGATATAATTAAATCGAGTGTATGATTAAGACGATGAGTTGGTCCGGTGACGTTTTGCTTGACCCCGAAGGAGTTTAATAAATCTGTAAACGCAGCCCGTAACGCATCATTTGAATTATCTACGTGTATGTTAAAATCTCCAACAATTAATGCTTTATCGACGTTGACCAAAAGATCTGATAGAAAGTCAGCAAACTCTTTTAGGAAATCGGCGTATGGCCCTGGAGGTCTATATATGGTAGCCAAGGCTAGAGATAATAGGGATTTTTTTCTTACATCTAAGAGCGTAACATTTAGCACAAGTACTTCAAACGAATTAAACCTATGACGAGTTTTCTGAGTAACATTAAGGATATCTCTGTAGATTGTTGCAACACCGCCGCCACGACCAATCAGACGGGGCTCATGCTTATAACAGTATCCTGGCGGAGTAGACTCATTTAGACCGAAATAATCATTTGGTTTAAGCCAGGTTTCAGTAAGGCACAGTACATCGAAATTATTATCTGTGACCATTTCATTTACAATAACCGCCTTAGGTGTGAGCGATCTAATGTTTAGAAGACCTAGCTGGGTGCAAGAGTGATGCTAAAGTATTGAGTGTGTGTGTTTGGTGAAGAGCATTGAGTGTGTGTGGTTGGTGAAGAGTATTGAGTGTGTGTGTTTTGTGAAGAGTATTGTGTGTGTGTGTGTGTGTGTTTGGTGAAGAGTATTAAGTGTGTGTGTTTGGTGAAGAGTATTGAGTGTGTGTGTTTGGTGAAGAGTACTGAGTGTGTGTGTGTTTGGTGAAGAGTATTGGGTGTGTGTGTTTGGTGAAGAGTATTGAGTGTGTGTGTTTGGTGAAGAGTATTGTGTGTGTGTGTGTGTGTGTTTGGTGAAGAGTATTAAGTGTGTGTGTTTGGTGAAGAGTATTGAGTGTGTGTGTTTGGTGAAGAGTACTGAGTGTGTGTGTTTGGTGAAGAGTATTGTGTGTGTGTGTTTGGTGAAGAGTATTGTGTGTGTGTGTTTGGTGAAGAGTATTGGGTGTGTGTGTTTGGTGAAGAGTATTGGGTGTGCGTGTTTGGTGAAGAGTATTGAGTGTGTGTGTTTGGTGAAGAGTTTTGAGTGTGTGTGTTTGGTGAAGAGCATTGAGTGTGTGTGGTTGGTGAAGAGTATTGAGTGTGTGTGTTTTGTGAAGAGTATTGTGTGTGTGTGTGTGTTTGGTGAAGAGTATTAAGTGTGTGTGTTTGGTGAAGAGTATTGAGTGTGTGTGTTTGGTGAAGAGTACTGAGTGTGTGTGTTTGGTGAAGAGTATTGGGTGTGTGTGTTTGGTGAAGAGTATTGAGTGTGTGTGTTTGGTGAAGAGTATTGTGTGTGTGTGTGTGTGTGTTTGGTGAAGAGTATTAAGTGTGTGTGTTTGGTGAAGAGTACTGAGTGTGTGTGTTTGGTGAAGAGTATTGTGTGTGTGTGTGTGTTTGGTGAAGAGTATTGTGTGTGTGTGTTTGGTGAAGAGTATTGGGTGTGTGTGTTTGGTGAAGAGTATTGGGTGTGTGTGTTTGGTGAAGAGTATTGAGTGTGTGTGTTTGGTGAAGAGTTTTGAGTGTGTGTGTTTGGTGAAGAGTATTGAGTGTGTGTGTGTTTGGTGAAGAGTACTGAGTGTGTGTGTTTGGTGAAGAGTATTGGGTGTGTGTGTTTGGTAAAGAGTATTGGGTGTGTGTGTTTGGTGAAGAGTATTGAGTGTGTGTGTTTGGTGAAGAGTTTTGAGTGTGTGTGTTTGGTGAAGAGTACTGAGTGTGTGTGTTTGGTGAAGAGTATTGTGTGTGTGTGTGTTTGGTGAAGAGTATTGGGTGTGTGTGTTTGGTAAAGAGTATTGAGTGTGTGTGTTTGGTGAAGAGTATTGAGTGTGTGTGTTTGGTGAAGAGTTTTGAGTGTGTGTGTTTGGTGAAGAGTATTGAGTGTGTGTGTTTGGTGAAGAGTATTGGGTGTGTGTGTTTGGTGAAGAGTATTGAGTGTGTGTGTTTGGTGAAGAGTTTTGAGTGTGTGTGTTTGGTGAAGAGTATTGAGTGTGTGTGTTTGGTGAAGAGTACTGAGTGTGTGTGTTTGGTGAAGAGTATTGTGTGTGTGTGTTTGGTAAAGAGTATTGGGTGTGTGTGTTTGGTGAAGAGTATTGAGTGTGTGTGTTTGGTGAAGAGTATTGAGTGTGTGTGTTTGGTGAAGAGTTTTAAGTGTGTGTGTTTGGTGAAGAGTATTGTGTGTGTGTGTTTGGTGAAGAGTATTGTGTGTGTGTGTTTGGTGAAGAGTATTGGGTGTGTGTGTTTGGTGAAGAGTATTGGGTGTGTGTGTTTGGTGAAGAGTATTGAGTGTGTGTGTTTGGTGAAGAGTTTTGAGTGTGTGTGTTTGGTGAAGAGTATTGAGTGTGTGTGTTTGGTGAAGAGTACTGAGTGTGTGTGTTTGGTGAAGAGTATTGGGTGTGTGTGTTTGGTAAAGAGTATTGGGTGTGTGTGTTTGGTGAAGAGTATTGAGTGTGTGTGTTTGGTGAAGAGTTTTGAGTGTGTGTGTTTGGTGAAGAGTACTGAGTGTGTGTGTTTGGTGAAGAGTATTGTGTGTGTGTGTTTGGTGAAGAGTATTGGGTGTGTGTGTTTGGTAAAGAGTATTGGGTGTGTGTGTTTGGTTAAGAGTATTGAGTATTGAGTGTGTGTGTTTGGTGAAGAGTTTTGAGTGTGTGTGTTTGGTGAAGAGTATTGTGTGTGTGTGTTTGGTGAAGAGTATTGGGTGTGTGTGTTTGGTGAAGAGTATTGGGTGTGTGTGTTTGGTGAAGAGTATTGAGTGTGTGTGTTTGGTGAAGTGTTTTGAGTGTGTGTGTTTGGTGAAGAGTATTGAGTGTGTGTGTTTGGTGAAGAGTACTGAGTGTGTGTGTTTGGTGAAGAGTATTGGGTGTGTGTGTTTGGTAAAGAGTATTGGGTGTGTGTGTTTGGTGAAGAGTATTGAGTGTGTGTGTTTGGTGAAGAGTTTTGAGTGTGTGTGTTTGGTGAAGAGTACTGAGTGTGTGTGTTTGGTGAAGAGTATTGTGTGTGTGTGTTTGGTGAAGAGTATTGGGTGTGTGTGTTTGGTAAAGAGTATTGGGTGTGTGTGTTTGGTGAAGAGTATTGAGTATTGAGTGTGTGTGTTTGGTGAAGAGTTTTGAGTGTGTGTGTTTGGTGAAGAGTATTGAGTGTGTGTGTTTGGTGAAGAGTATTGGGTGTGTGTGTTTGGTGAAGAGTACTGAGTGTGTGTGTTTGGTGAAGAGTATTGGGTGTGTGTGTTTGGTAAAGAGTATTGGGTGTGTGTGTTTGGTGAAGAGTATTGAGTGTGTGTGTTTGGTGAAGAGTACTGAGTATTGAGTGTGTGTGTTTGGTGAAGAGTTTTGAGTGTGTGTGTTTGGTGAAGAGTATTGAGTGTGTGTGTTTGGTGAAGAGTATTGAGTGTGTGTGTTTGGTGAAGAGTACTGAGTATTGAGTGTGTGTGTTTGGTGAAGAGTTTTGAGTGTGTGTGTTTGGTGAAGAGTATTGAGTGTGTGTGTTTGGTGAAGAGTATTGAGTGTGTGTGTTTGGTGCCTCCGCAGGTCAGATGACGGGTGACCACACTCGTCTGGAGTTCCACAACATCGAGACGGGCATCATGACGGAGCGCAGATTCATCTCCGTCGTTCCCTCAAACTTCATCGGGCACCTGCAGGGCCTGACGCTCAACGGCGTGCCGTACCTGGACCAGTGCAAGAACGGAGATATCTCCTACTGTGAGCTGAACGCCCGCTTCGGCATGCGCCACATCATCGCCGACCCCGTGACCTTCCGCAATAAGGGCAGCTACCTAGCGCTCGCGACGCTGCAGGCGTACGCGTCCATGCACCTGTTCTTCCAGTTCAAGACCACGTCCACGGACGGCCTGCTGCTCTTCAACAGCGGAGACGGCAGCGACTTCATCGTGGTGGAGCTGGTCAAGGGGTCAGTTAGGGCTCTCCACAACACAGATTCAGGGTCAGGCTTCAGGAAACCAGTTTGAAAACAGTCATATTTTCCATAAGCGTCACGTTTCACTTTCTAGAGATAGAGACAGTGAGACTTTAGAGCAATAAATGAACATGGTGAAATGTTCATAGAGATCTCTGACTTTTGATTGCAGATCTGAAGTTAGTTGGAGACATCATTGAGATCTCTTCTAAAACCCCAGAAAGATTATCTCAGGAGAAACACCATTATGTTCAGTATAGTTACAGTATAATGGACCTTTAGTTTGTTTTCACTCTCATCATGTGCTCCTTTCTTCAGTTTCCTGCTCCTCATTATTAGTTCTTCTGTGTCAGCTGTGTTCTATTAATCATCCTCGTTTTTGTTTGCTATATAAGTTGGTCCCTAACATTCATTCTCTGTTTGGTCTACATTGCTTTAGTGTGTGTTGCCCTGCCTGTGTGTTTATTTATCATTAAAACAGAAGTAAATCTTTGTCCTCTTCTGCCTTCCTGCAACTACCCATAACAGTCTGAGAAACACCACAAGTCTCAAGTTTTTCCTGGTGTGCCGATCGAGGCTTCGTGAAACAGTGAATCAAACGTGCCATATTGTGCTGAGGCTTCGAAACAGTCTGACGGTGACCCCTAGTGGCCAGAACAGTGTAATCTGACGGTGACCCCTAGTGGCCAGAACAGTGTAATCTGACGGTGACCCCTAGTGGCCAGAACAGTGTAATCTGACGGTGACCCCTAGTGGCCAGAACAGTGTAATCTGACGGTGACCCCTAGTGGCCAGAACAGTGTAATCTGACGGTGACCCCTAGTGGCCAGAACAGTGTAATCTGACGGTGACCCCTAGTGGCCAGAACAGTGTAATCTGACGGTGACCCCTAGTGGCCAGAACAGTGTTTCTTTTAGTAATTTTAGTACCAGAACTGTTGTTGTTTTTTAAAATTAGATTTTTTTTTTTTTTTTTTCAGTTTTAATAATTATTTGAGCAGATGGAGATGAGAATCTGAAGACACTTGAATGTTTTTCCTGCAGATTTTAGGTTTAATCATGGAAATAATGCTAGTCCAGGAAGTTTTGATGTCAAGAAGGCGAGTTCTAACAGAATCATTTTACACACAAACATTTTTTAGATTTCACAAAACTCATTGTTCTGAATAATTGTGTTTCTAAGCAACCCGATATGTGGTGTGGTGACGCTCGCCGTCTCTGGAAAGTCTTCATCTGGTGTGTTGTGTAAAGAGCTTTACTGCCGTGATTGTTCACTGCCGACAGAAGCGGTTATGACCAGTCAAAGGAGCCGAGCTCATTCTTCACAGCTTTTATCAGCGATGAACAGAAAAATGTGCTGTTTTATAATCAATATCTGAAGGGAAAAGCAGAGAATAAACACAGAGCGACATTTTCTACGGTATTAGAATAGAACGGAGGACATGGGTTTCATTCATTGAAAAGTGACTCTGTGAAAATAAGAAAATCAAACACTGACTGAAGTGTGTGTTTCTCAGACACCTTTATGTCAATGTTAGTTACATGTTTACAGTAGTGTGATACGACGTATCGTGTGTGTGTGGGTGTGTTCAGGTTTATCCACTACGTGTTTGACCTCGGGAACGGGCCGTCTCTCATGAAGGGGAACTCCGAGAAGCCACTCAATGACAATCAGTGGCACAACGTGGTGGTTTCCCGAGACACCAATAACGTCCACATGCTGAAGATCGACTCTCGCACTGTGACACAGCACTCCAACGGAGCCAGGAACCTGGACCTCAAAGGTACTGAACACACACACACACACACACACACACACACAAATAAACAAACAAACAAACAAACAAACACACTCACACACACACACACACCCACAAACAAACAAACACACTCACAGACGCACACACACACACACACACAAACAAACAAACACACTCACACACACACACACACAGTCACACAAGCAAACACACTCACACACACACAGTCACACAAACAAACACACTCACACACACACACACACACACACACACACACACACACACACACACTGAAAGACAAACACTCAGTTCACCTCCTCTTACTGTGGAGGGAGGAATAGACCCCGTAATAAACATTTACAATGATAACAGTTTCTGCCAGGATAACTTTGTCATGAAACCAAATTGAACACCAATGCCAGTATAATTTCACAATTTGTATGCGCCACCGTAGTTTTAGATAAGGACTAGAACTAGAAAGTACTATTCAGTTGGTAGTCATATACAGTTTCAACACTAGATGGGAGTAAATCCCACACAGTGTCGCTTTAAAATAGAATATTTTGTAACATTATAAATGTCTTTACTGTCACTTTTAATCAATTTAATGCATCCTTGATTAATAAAAGTATTAGTTTGCATATAAATATATATATATATATATCTTACTGCCCCCAGTGTTTTTAATGGTTGTGTAAATCTGTAAGTTGTGTAGGATGAAACGGTAAACAACATGTCTGTCTGTATGAAACCGATTTATGATCAGACGTAGACGCTGAGGGAAACGTGTGTTTTATGAAGCCGTTTCTTCTGCATCTCTTTCTCTAGGCGTTTGTTCCCTGAGCTCGCCTGAAACTAACAGCGTGTTTCATCTCATCTTGATTCTGAAAGCAGAGACAAGCGGGTTTCAGGAGACATTTACTGGAACACAATGTGTTTACGCTCGATGATACGTTATATAACAGAACTCACTCGACAGACGCTTTCATTCAAAGTGGCCTTGATCTCATCCAATCTGGGAATGGAGCTGATGTTGTAATGTTCTGTAGATGTGGGTCTCGTCACCTGACGATGTCCTGGTCCTGTAACACACAGTCCAGTTCCTGCCAGATCTGTGAAACCCATCGAGGGCGCCAGCATCTCGTCACGCTATAAAAAATAACTGATCATTACGTTCCTGTTTGGACTGGACAGGAATGTTCAATGTGTTTGGGCAGTTTAGCACAGGAAGATTCCCAGCGATAAATAGAACATGAGGCATTGCAGGACAAAGATATTTTCAGCGGGTTCATGATTCCAATCAAGGATGACCTGTGCAAAAACCTTCTTAAATAAAAGAGACGTTTGTTAGTTTGTTCCTGTCCGGCGAACAGGGAACGTTCTGTCAAGTTATCTTCCATAATGTTCTCAAATGGAAACATTTGTCTGAAACATTAGTTTAGGTCTACAGTCATGCAGAACGTTCCCATAATGTTTGAAGAATGGTACAGTGGAACATTCCCTCAATGTTCACATAACCATAAAGGTTTTGGACATTTTATACATTCAGAGAAACTTTCAGAAACATGCAATTCTGGAGATTTGTTTTATTTTTTCTTAAGAAAAAAATTACACCAAAAGAGTTTTGGGAATTTAAAGTCCCCCTGTAGTCAATCATTTTATCCATAAAAACTCATCTTTGATCACAAAAATGACATTTTAAGGATTTTTTCCTTGGAAAAAAGTTCATCTTGTCTTAAAAAATCTTGAATGTAACTCAACACCCTTGCCTCATTTAGTATGCGTGGTTCTTTGAATATGCAAATTAGCCCCGCCTCCACTCACTCACTCCCTCACTCAGAGATCCACTGGTTGACGATCACACGTTGATCTGATTGGTTACAAGGTCGTTTGTGACGTCAGAAACACCAGCGATTTCACACCGTGTTTTTGAGACTGTCTTTGGTTCACTGCAGTTTTAAGGAGGAAATACTCAGCAATGCTGTCGACTTATGAACTTACACATGGTGTGTCTTAAAGGTGCCCTAGAATGTGAAATTGAATTTATTTTGTCATAGTTAAACAACAAGAGTTCAGTACATGGACATGACATACAGTGAGTCTCAAACACCATTGTTTTCTCCTTCTTACTTAAATCTCGTTTTTGAAAAACACCCCTGAAAAACAGGCGAATCTCCACATGACACCGAGTGTGACGCAACAGTCGGGATCATTAATATGTACGACTCCAAAAATCTGCATAATCCAGCCCATGTTCAATGACAGGCGGGACTGCAGCCGAAGCACGGCAGCCGATCAGTGTTTGGGTGTACAAATGAACACAAAGGTATTTAGTTCCTTCATCCGAGCCTCTGAAGAAACAATGGGTTAATTTTATTTTCTCTGGAAATTTCCAAACATTTCACCGACGACTGTTTCCTCAACTTGGGCCAATACAGAGCTGGCCTCGATGAACGTCTGAAAATATATCGATCGAGCCAAGCAACACTTTCTGATGTGTAATTGTTCAAGTTCAGACAGGTAATCTTTCTCTCAAAATCGTTCAATACTGTATTTACATCATCGTGTTTGCATTGGTGAAAGCATTAGAGAGAGTGCAGAAACTGCGTTGCAATGATAAGATCTTTATTCTGGCGATCAACACACTGTCATCTGTTTGCTCAATGCTCATCACGGCAACATTTTATGTGATGGGAATACATCTAAATACTTTAAAAACATCTCACGATTCGTTAATCTCGATAGCTGTAATAGTAAAAACGTATAATATCTGTAGTAAAAGTGTTCGAGAGAGTTCCACATGTAATGCGTTGCTATTTCATATGCAAGCATGTCAGCCAATCACAGCAGAGGCCGTTACACACAGCAGACACGCCCCTTCAAACAGAGCGTTCACATCAGAGGCTAAAATCAGGCTAGGAAAAATGCCTTTTATTTCTAAATTATGACTATTTTTGATCTAAAAAACATACTAACATTATAAGGGCAACCCAGAAAACATTATACAATAAAAAATAAAAAGCATTCTAGGGCACCTTTTACCCCTTAACGCCTGAATTTATATAGCTGTATATAAAAAAATGTTTTATGTGTGTTTTTGCCTTTAAGTAGATGGTAAATAATGTTGAGATTATCAATTTCACTTTTGCACAACAAATAAATCGAAATGTTGTTATGTTGCAAATTTGCAACAGTGGGCATAATGGTCAATTTGGATTCAATTTGGTATGTTGCAAATTTGCAACAGCGGGCATAATGGTCAATAATAAGATAACAAAAAACACAGTAAAATAACAGTGAAAAAACAATATTTTATTTATTTACCCTTTTTTTTAAACTTATTTATATAAATCTGCAACAGCAGGTATTTAACAATAAGAATTATGACCACTTTCATGTCACCAACACAATATACACAAATATATTTTTCTGCGTGGTATTCAGTTGATCACAATTCCAGCTGGTTTTGGGGTAGGGATGGCAGTCTTAACCCCTTAACGCCCACTGTCATAAATATGCGACAAACCGTTTGACTCAATCAACCAGCCGAGATAACGTCTGCATTCCCCCAATGCCGGTTAGTGCATATTCGCTACGGACCTAGGAACCTTCGACAAGCACTTGTTTCTAGTGGGACCGCAAAGTGATGGACTTATTTCCTGTATACGCACGAGGATTACTCCGGTCGCGAAGTTATGGATAAGAGTCGGGAAAGTTTGATCCTGAGGTGTATAGGTAAGTTGTGCTAAGATAAAAATACTCACCTGCTTATTCTTGTGTGCTTATGGATCTGCATAAAAATAAATAGCTTTTGTATTCATATCCCAGCATGGTGTCTGTATACAGACTATTGAAAATAACTAAGCAAAATACAAAGGATTACCTAGATAAGCTGTCACGAAAAGAGTTTTTCTATATAGCGCTGGTTAGCGGTCAGCATTAGCCTTATAGACCACTGTCGCAAATATGCTACAAAGCGAAATATTACAATAACTTCAAAAATACTTGTCACACATATTTCACCTCATTACGTCGAGTGTATAAGCACACAATAAGCAGGTGAGTATTTTTTATCTTAGCACAACTTACCTTATATACACCTCAGGATCAAACTTTCCCGACTCATATCCATAACTTCGCGACCGGAGTAATCCTCGTGCGTATACAGGAAATAAGTCTGTCACTTTGCGGTCCCACTAGAAACAAGTGCTTGTCGAAGGTTCCTAGGTCCGTAGCGAATATGCGCTAACCGGCATTGGGGGAATGCAGACGTTATCTCGGCTGGTTGATTGAGTCAAACGGTTTGTCGCATATTTGCGACAGTGGGCGTTAAGGGGTTAAAGCACATTAATAACACCCCATACACACATAAACAACATTAAAAGCTGGATTTCCACCACAAGACAATTTGTTACTTATTTACAATAAAGGATATTCTTCCCCATAATTTGAATTCTTTTTAAGTTTTGTCTTTAAAACAATGGAGTATTTTTGAGTATTTTTGGGACATTCTAAGTTAGAAAACAAGAAGCAAATGTGTGCTGATATTAGCTGTATCCTTCACGGTCGTGGGTCTGATTCCCAGGGAATGCCTGAACATAATGTGTGCTTTGAAATCTCCTGCATGAAATCTCCTGCCAAGTGCATGAATGTAAATGTAAGAGAAGCCCTGAGGTCAGTGAAGGCCGTCTGTGGACGTGTGTCTCGCTCCTGAACCGCTGCATCTGATTGGCTTACGCTCGACACTTCACCTCTAGAATCCTGCATCTCGGTAAAGAGAATTAGCCGTGTATCAGCTTTGCGAACACAAATTGTCCTTTTGTCTGTGAGAGTAATGTGTGTGAAGAGACGCAGTGGGAGAGTTTAATCCCGTCGCGCTGATGGAGACGCTTATCCTCTCTGTATCGCGACACACACAGACTCTTTATGCTTTTAGCAAATCTGATCATTTATTAATTATCAGGTTCAGCCCTTCTCAGTTAATCTCTGTGATAATGAGGAGTAAACCGAATCCTAATCTGTCTTCAGTAAAGCGTGTGTGCTGAGAGGATCATTCACGCTGAACTGAGGCTTTATCTTCAGGAAGATGTTGATTGACTGAACGTTAATGTGATCGTCTGACTGGACGTCCCACAGCGAGCTCTACTCTATACGCTGCAAAAAATGCGTTTCTGTCACGTTTTCCAGCACAAATATCTAAAAAATCCTACATCAAGATACATTTACTGGAGAACCAAAATGACTGAAGATATTATTTACTATTTTAAAGCTGCAGTCGGCAAGTCTGGCAGATTGAGTGGACTTTAGGCAAAATGTTGAATGTTTCCAACTCTCATGCCCCTCCCCACTATCAACGAATCCCTTCCCACAGAGTTGGTGCTCGTCAGTGCGTGTGCACCAGATCTTCTGTGAACGCGCCCGTCTCATCAGCATCCATCAACATTCTTCCAAAAAGCCGAACTTTATCCCTTCATCTGGACATGTTTATACACCTAACGTTACGCTCACACGGATTTCAGTGCAAACAATGCTAACGAACCTGCCCAACAAGTGCTAACGTTAGCTATCCATA